>JALLAU010000589.1:0-14001 GCA_036939495.1 Thalassiosira hispida
GTACTATTCCTACGTAGAGTCAAAAAGTGTAACTTTACCCCGTGGTAAAGTTACAAATTATACTCGTACTCATAATGCTGTTAATGGAAGAGAGTCTGATGTGTACTGAAATTAGCATGAATACACAATCAGGAGGAAATTTAAGAAAACTCGATGTCCCATTGATGATGCTTGATATGACATCATGAGGAAAAAATCATTTCATGTCACAGCAATCAATGAATCCACTGTTTCGACATAGAAACATCCCGGATACAGAGACCTGACTCAAATATAATCTCCAAAATCATAGACTTCTAACATATGAACTTTGTTTGCTTCAATCTGATGTTGTTCGGACTGCGTCGAAATTAGGATATGACACAAACCCTGCCCGTCTTCACCACCACGATGAAACCCCTTGTCGAGAGATAATCTATGTTTTTCACAGAGGTTAATAAAAGAGAGGTGAACATGGTCGCAGTCTGCACGTTTTTTCCGGTTCCATGTTGAATGATCGATTCTCATTATTCTTGACGCTGGGACTCTTTTTTTGCAGTGCTTCGACCCGTGACTGGCAAGCTTGAGACCGGCGAAAAGCTTGCGTTTCAAGGAAAACGGATCAATTCAATGGAAACTGCCTCAGCAACGCACTCCATTGACCCATCGCCATGGCCTTGTAACGCGAAAGGTCCGTTCTCGGACGGCATCTTGATTAACTTTTACGAGCGTCAAGCTCCAACGGAACTTTGCTAGTGGAAGTACGTACAATTTCAAAAAACCGGTCGTTCAACATGGAACCTCAAAAACGCGCATACTGCACGACCATGTACACCTCTCTTATATTAACCTCTGTGTTTTTCTCTATACAAAAGTCATTCAAATATATTTCTATTTTTGTCAACCTCAAGCCTCTACGCTCCATCATTCCAAACGAACAAGTAGAAGGGAGCGTACAGAGAAGAAAGACATCAGGCGGCATCGGCATTGGCATCGGCGCGGCATCGGCCATTTGGATGGATGTGATGACCGCCCTCCCAGTGCTTTTCTCATCTCCACGATGTGGCGTTGGCGTCGTCCACGCTGGAAACCAACCGACGCCCGGCACCAGCGGTTCATAAATGAAGTAGTATGGACGAGGAGAGTAGGTTTATGTGGTGTTGTGGTGAGGTGAAGACAAGGGACGATAAGGAGATAAAAGTAGACGTTAAGTGGAACAAAGAGTTCGTGGCGTGTGGTGAAAGTGAAGAAGATGAGCAACTATTGAAAAAATACTTGTCGAATCCGAAGACACCAAAGAAGGGGGCCTTGAGGCAGGATATGCGAGAGATCTTAAAGAAAATATTAATTACATAAATACTGTACGGGGATATCTGTGCCATTTTTTGTGTTGATAACATACAATAGGTGGGCGTGCCAGAACAATTACCCTGCATGTAAATGTCTCCTGCAATTAATCTACTTATATTTAGAGAGACTTGGTCGATGCTTGTAAAAATTGTAAAACAATATCTACACAATTCAAGCTGACAAAATTGTGTAAAATATAGTATCCTCTAGATTCCTAGCTGTGTTACAAGTTAGAGAGATAGTAAGCCTTCGTTATAACACTGGAGTTCCTATCTTGCACAGTTGCTGTGTCAAGTTCTGTGTTCTCTCACGGTACGCTCGTTGGATAATATGAAACTCTTTCGTTCAAGACATTTCACGAGTTTGACAGTTACGAATAGGAAGCGTATTGTACAGTATAACGGAGAGTAGGGAGAGGTTAGGGTAGGAGAAGTTTCATAACTGCATATCAATTTAGTAACTTTAGCATACTTCATTGAGAAAAGAGCGCATTCCCACTGGTGCCATTATTGCACTTCTTATAAATGTCAAGATAGTGGCAGGTAAGAAAACAAGATTGATATGCCCATCAAAAGGAAGCTGCGGAAAACAGGGCAACTTGAATGCACAACACAATGGACCGCCATGCCAGGTAGAGTCCAGAAACCAAAGTAATTTTACAATAACGAAATGTGCAGCGGGATTTATTTATTTGGGAGTTACTGCATTATTTTTACATTTCCGATCCTCTCGACCCTGGCCTTTCCCCTTTCTCTCAGAACATAAGTTACTCGACATATAACGAAAAGCTTATACATTTATTCCATGGTCAAAAGGCTACTTCAGGATGTATGGTTCTGGCGATGGACATAGAGTGTACAAGTAAAACCCCCAACTGTGCACTTAACACTCTCTTCTTAAGTGGCAAAGAGAGACTTGAAAGAAGGCACATCATCATATCTCGGCAGCAGTACAATGCACAATGTCTGGTTCCCGTAGCCTACTCATCTGTGGCGGCTGCTCGCCGGCCTCAGTGCTCACGCTGCTGCTCTTTCCAACAGGCACTGAATCATGGTATCGATTCTTCTTTTGGCTTGTTGTTGATCTTCCTTTTGAATAGCTTGACTTGCTGCCCTTCATGCGAGGTGTGGCAACAGAACTGTTCTTCTTGACGATGATATGTCCAGTGGGACTCGATATTGGGTGAGGGGATTTGTCACGAGAGCTTATTGGCTTGCTGCGTGGCGGGGTTCCCGCCTTGCCATGTCGCCTCTTGATCATCTTGAAGATCTCTTCCGTCTCAAACTCTGAAACGGCAATGCGCTGATCTGGGTAGAGGGGCATGGGAGGATTGGTCTCGATGAGGTGAGAGTACTTTTGTTCAAAGTACGATGCCGACGTGATGGTCTCCTCCTCCTCGCAGCTGGCACTGCTTTCGTCGACGTCGGGTACGTCGACAGTGAGTCTGTTACACCTGAACCTGCCTCCATCTTGATGTCTTGCGGCAAATTCTTCAGAGGTGAGCTTCCAATCTGACATGTTGGCAACGTTCTCTGCCGATGACGCACGAATGGGCGTTGCAAAGCATAAGCCAAGGGGCTTTTGCACCTCAGAGATACAGCTGAATGGATCTCTGAGAATCCTGGCGAAGGCTGCAATAGGATTACTGTCGTTCTGAGCATTACATCCTTTAACATTATTTCCATCTTGTTTCTTCCTATGTTGATTCCTGGTGAGGTGAGCAATCTCATCGTCGGAGGAGTAGGCGAGGGTATTGTCACTTCTATTCCGGGTATGCCCTCGGTTACTTCGCGATGACGACCTGGCCTGATGTCCCTGTCTCCTGGGAGGAAGACCCATCTCTGCCAACTCCTTATCGGTCGTTCGGAATATTTCGAGCTTGCGATGGATGTACCTGTCGGCATCGTACTGCGTGCGCGAGACATCCGCGGATGACTCTCCACTGCTTGAGGAACTTCGTTTCTTGTCTGCGTCAAAGGCGCCGGCTCCTCGTGGTGTCGTCTTGGGATTGGGAGACTCGTGTGGCGACTGGCGAGGGCAGCGATTGGTGAATGGAGATTCTTGATCGTCAATGGGATTGAAGCATCGTGTTACTGAATCAAGTATAGCTTGGACCACATGGGGTTGTTGGCGGGAAGTGGACGCCATGTTGCTTTGAGGTATTATTAATTATTGAGAGAGCAAAGAGATCGTGGCAACATCAAAGAGTGATTCAACAAAAGTGAGACCTTTATCAATGAAACGATTGCTACGACGGCTGCACTAGATTGAGTGAGTTGATTTCTTGTAAGGTTGGTTCATGCAGCAAGAAGGGTAGGAACAATGAGTTAGGCTGTCCGAGTCGGGCTTCACATCTCTGGCTAAGAAGGGCCGAAACCAGGAGCCGAAACCTTCGAAACAATGGCTCATTGTCTCTCATTGTGCACGTGTTGTGCATTTTTCGGTCTTCTCAGTCACAGAAAAAGGTCTTCTACATGCGTAGGAATAGTAAATTTCTCGATGCAAACGCCAATTTTGTCCCTCCCAACGAAAGCGACTTCCCCCCGACCATTTTTTTTGAATTCCCTCAGATTCCCTTTTTCTCTCCGACAAAAATGGCGTGGTCGTGTCCGAGAGGTCCTTCTGAACGAGCCTCTCTATTTTGGATAGAATGGAGTTGTGTAAGTGTCGCATTGCAGCTTGGCACGTTCTACTACTGCCTGCACTAAGAAGTGATGGGAGATTGAGAGAAAACACGATCATGAATGTTGACTCATGTAGCTTAGTACGCCCCTACATGGTAACCCCCTTACTTACCCAATACATTCTTGTCGAGCCGCTCGCCATTCTTATCTTCTGCTTCAATCATGTTGTGCCTCAGATTAAGAAGCATTACTGTGACCGTCTAGAGAGTCAGTTGCTGCATCAATTGGACTTCTCGTCGGCCTGGATGCATCATCATTGCCACACTCGCAACCGATCTTATTAGACAGTGTAATTGAAATTCAAAGGCATCAATGCCTTTTGCATTGATACATTTATCGAAACAGATCTATCATTAACACTTGATCCTAGCGCCATAGCGCATTCGCAAATCAACAATATGGCCAGCTGTGGTGATGGGACCGCCCCGGCCATCGACCACAGCGGCCATTGCAGAGTCCACGCATCCATCCAAATAAAACGCCGGAAACGCAACGGAGAATGGCTGCAATTGATGAAAGGATGCCCACTGTGTTCGGCAGACGATGACGATAGCGAGTGGTCGTCCAGTTGCGGTTCCCCCAGGTCTACCAACACCAATCGCGTTTCCCAATATCGTAAGCGGCTGCCGCCGTTGCCGCATCCGCTGACACCATCAAAGTTCAAAGAATGTAAGGAGGATGAGCCATCTGCAACAAGTTCACCGGAGGTGTTTTCTCCCAAATCTATAACCGACGGCTGCCTCGCCGATGGCGAGTTTGTTACAGACGAATCTGATCGGAGCTCGGAGCCATATGATGTGGGAAGCCTACGCCAAAAAGAGTTGAAGGACCGATTTTGCTCGGCTAAACTCCCACCATTGCCGCTGACAGGACATCAGAGCGAGATGGATATTAGTACAGTGGCACATTCTCCCGAAAACAACACGCAAGAGAGCGAGATGGTTATCAGTAAAGAGGCACAATTCCCCGAGAATGACGCATGCACTTCGTCCGGGCTGAAGCAGCTCGTTCAACACAGAAAGGAAAAGATTCGCGAGCTAAAGATACGAAGATTGGTGCCTCCTTCCCAGAGGTACCAGAACTTCAATGTGGTGGCAAACATCTCGGACGCTTCACATCACATGGGAAGTTTGACAAAAGAAAGTGGCAATACGCCGCCTCACTCGTTACATTCAGTGAATACTAGTCGCCTGGGAAGCGAGAGCTTGTCTTTTCACTCTGAGGCTTCCCATCATATGGGAAATTTGACAAATGAAGTCAATGCGAGAGGGAGACCAAAGATTTCTTTCCACCCGGGTTCTACGATTCGAACGGGTAATTCGACGAAGGACAAAGTAATCGATGCTGGTGGTACACCAATACGTTCCTTTCATTCGGGTTCTACGAATCGAATGGAAAATTTGACAGGTGAAAAGCCATCTGATGCGAGAGGAAGACCAAAGCGTTCTTTCCACTCGGGTTCTAGTAATTCGACAAAGGATCAATTATTCGGTGCAAATCAAAAACCGAAAGTTTCTTTCCACTCGGAGTCTACGGAGCGAAATTTGAAGCGTGGTAAACACTACTTGAATGCCAGCTCATTAGAAATATCTTACGATTCATTCGTAGAACAGAATGGCAAGGTAAATCGGATGTTGCGTAGAGTTGACAGCGATGAAATCACAGTGGTTAGTGAAAACACCTCCTCCAGTAATGCCCAGCCTATTCCACCTAGGTTATCGAGCATGGAATCCATCCCCGAGTCCGAAATAGACTCGTCCATTGATAGTGCATCGAACTTTGATGTTGCAACGTATGATATTTGGGACAATGGCAGCGTAGGAGGTTCAACTCATGGCTCGAGCGCCAACGGCAGGGATGATCGTTATAGAGGCGGTGGCGATGTTGACCCGAGACGCAGCAACGAAATTATGACTCAAACTAATAGCCACGCCAAGAAAGACCTTGGTGGCAATGAGCATCATGTGAGAAAGAGCCAACAAGATGCAACGACTCAAACTGCAATGATACCACCAAACAGCAGCACATTTGACGATCTGAATAGACAGCTACAATCGTTACGGCTATCCGTCAAGAACAACGAAACACGCCTCAAGAATCGAGAAGGCGAGAAGATCGTTGCGGAAGATGTATCTGAAGAGGAATATTGTGACGACATCCAAGCAGATGCTCAACATAGTGTAGGCAGACATATTTTCGGTCACACATCTGTTACTTCCTTAGAGCAGTCTGAATATCACCCCAACGCTCGACCTGATGCTAATCCTCCCGATGTAACGCTATGCAGCGATGGAGAATCAGATTCCTCCTGCTCATCCTATGATACATTGGCTCAGGAAGGATTAGATGATTATTGGGATTCATTCGATAAAACCAATTCATCTAGTCCGCAGGGGCGCGAGAGGAAAAAGCTGAGACTGCAGGATGAAAGACAAGAAAGACCCTGTCCTTATGGTCCATACTTGACAAGGAGCACCAACTCTAATTCTTCCCCAAGTACAGAGCCGATTAGCCTGAACAGTTCTGAAATAAAGAGTAGCTCTTCAAGGGATGAAGGAATACGATGGTCTAATTGCTCTTCCAATCCACCGCCAAGGAGCGGCCATTCCCAGTCATCCCCGAGTACCGAGTCAAGCAGCCCACAACATTCTGAAATGAAACATAGCTCTTCGAGAGAAAGCAGAGATGAGCAGTCTCATAGCTCTTCCAACCCATCAACAAGAAGCTGCACTTCTTATTCTCTCTCAAGTACAGAGTCAATAATTAGCCCACGCAGCTCTGAAAGAAAAAGAGATCCACCAAAAGATAGAGGAATGCCACAATCTAATTCTCCTTCTGATCCATCGGCAAGGAACCATGATTCTCACACTCCCTCTAGGAAAAGAAGATCCTCAAGATTAGCGCATGAAAAGAGAGGACCCGGCTCATCGGTCGATAGATATTCTAGCAGTAGTCAAAGTGATGCAAAGAGTAGATCTTCTGCGCATACAGACCCAATTCCAACGTCACAAGGGCGAGAAAGTGGGTACATCAGACAAGAGAGCGACAGCTCCCAAGAAAGTATGAAGACATTTAGCAATTGTGACGCCAAAGGCCGATGCATTCACCATCCGCATGTACAGTTAAGAAGGAAGAGACGGTTGGGAGGGTGGAATAAAGGAAAGTGGAAAATAATAATGCTGAATTGCACGGAATGTTGTTTTGATGAGGTCCAGCGACTGAGAACAAAGAACTTACGCGCAAAGGAGCAACTCAGACCACCAGCTTCTGGTCACATTACAAGCGATAAAGACGACACAAGTGCAACTGAATCTGTCTCGTCAACATCAGTATCCGATTCCTCGAATGACTCATCCTCGAGTGACTTGTCATCGGATGCCACTTCCCCAGGTTTGCCTCACCGGGTTCAAGGCATTCTGAAAAGGATTACGCGTGGTGGGGATGAATCAAGCGCTTCATCCGGCTCTACCAGTGCAGGAGAGTTGACTACGACATTTTCATACCTTTCATCTTTGTCAGGTAACTCTACCTCAGCTTGCTCTTCCTCGACAACGGGCTCTTCCGCAACCGCTGGATCTTCGTATCCATCTGTTCGCCCAATGGGAATTTTGAGGAATCATCGGACGAGCTCCTCCGGAAGGAGAATTGAAAGAGGTGGTAGCGGAAGGAGCCGACATAGTAGCTCCACAAGAGATAGCGGGAGGAGTCAAGGAAGCCGGGTAGTATTTGCCGGTCGGGACCAAATCATGGATATATAATTATGTGTGTTTCATATTTATTAACATGTTAAGAGTTTATGTATTATTGATCTTCGACACATGGTGGGAATGATGGGTTGCGGCGACAGGTAGAGCAACTCCAGCAGACGAATAAAGAGAAACATCAGTTGATTGATGCACTGATGAACGAATTACAACAGACACGCGAAAAGTGAAAACAATGTGTGATGTAGAAGTGACATACTCCAGCTACATATCGATAGGCGGTTCTTCTGAATATTGTCTTGAACCACAACTCCGGCTAAGGCACTTGTTATGAAACATGTTAAGAGTTTATGTGTCAAATATTATTGATAGATCATTCTCTGCCTCAGTCAAGTCGAGTTCATGAATGTGAGTTAGGGCAGCGTGAAAAGACGCGAGGTAATACCCCGCCTCGCCATTAACTTTTTTTGGATCACACATTAGAGATAACAACTCGCCTGTTGAATAACAAGAAGAAATAAATGCAGTTAGTATAATGACATAGAACAGAAGCATATGGTAGTAAAGATGAATCCAATGATCGGCTTACAAAGTGCAGAAGGACGCTCAATTTTCGCTTGTACAAAACAAAATCTGGAAGGGAACATGGCAGCATTAGCATTAGATTATAATGATGATGATATGGTTGAATAGTGTAATATGATAAATGCATAGTAGATATTATACACTCACATGAAAATCGGCAGAAAGTCATCCGCCCCAAGTGTTTTAGCTTTGGTGACCACCTTGGCATCGAAAAAAGATGCATCGGGAAAAATGCTTCGCTCTTCAGAGTCTAGTTGGCTTATCTCTTTTGCGGCATCCACAACAGCACGAAGTTTGACGCAAGGCAATGTGCTTCGCCCTCTTCAGACATCGTAAAAAGGACATGATTAAGAGTCAATTTTGGCATGCAGAGGTAGGTCACATAATAATAATAAGACTTACACGCCTTCTTTTAGGATGTTCGATACAGACTTCCAGTCTGAGCGGCTCCTGTGCTCTTTCGGAATTCTGAAGTAGGACTGAGGCTTGTTAGCCAAAGCCTTTATATAATAAGAACAACTGTGAGGGGCCACTGACGATTGATATTATGTAAATATGAATAGACACTTAAGACGCACCTTCATCTTATGCTTCATTTCCATATCCTCATTAAACCATGCATACACAAGATACTTCGATATGGTGCTTCTCAATGGGACATAGACCTCGAGTTCAGTTTGCTCACGCACAGCCTCTCGGAATAAATCGTCTCGAATTGTATTATCATAGTCATCGACAAGTGCAGCAAAATCTCGACGCTGAGACATGGAAATAAAGTCATCGTGACATCCCTCGAGAATAAGCTCCTGTACTTGATCAATAAAGTCACGTATCTTCTCAACGTCCTTCGTTGCTGTACCTTTGTCCACTTCAAATTGGTGAGATGGGCGGCGAGTTGACGGCCCCACAACTTCACTCATCACTTTATCCCTTGCTGCATCGATAAATTGGAAAATTAACTCTTCAAACGAGGGCAATAAGAAGAGTCGGTACACATACCGCATGATAGAGCGTTTCAAGTGCATTCGTGCATTGTTGTCCGGTTCAGATTTAGGATCAGGGGTCCTTTTGTTGTAAGAAGATTCAGAGATGGCAACCTGTTTTGACAAAGACAAGGAGCTAGAATCACCTCCATCGTTGAGGACTGTGTCGCAGCCAACAAAAGTCTGTAGGTGGACTGCCACCTCTGCAAGATAAGGGTGGAGTCGTCCACGATAGACACCTGCAAAGACTCTCCTCAAGAAAACCTCTAGCTGGCTACGTCGTGCTTCTTTCGTCTTCGCTGACTCTTTCACCTCACTCGAAAATCCCAAGCTCCACCCCAAAGATGGAAAGGGGATGTCTGCTACAGTCTTATCCACACGCATCAGAGCAGACCGCAGGTCTTTGAAGTCATTGTAGTATCGTACAGGTGCATACCACTCCATATTCTGCTCGGCGTCATAACACCAAAGTGTAAATGCAGTCCTATTTCTATTGTCAAGAAAGCTGTTGAGGATTCGCACACATATCGCCTTCCGAACTCCCATGAGAGGTACAAATATATCACTAGGATCACTCATCGCTTGCATTAGAGAAGAGGGGTAAGCTGCCCCAACTTCGCCATCGGAAGCACTACTACTTTTGCTACCCAATATGAGATCCTGCACAGAGGCATCGTCTTCATCCAATCCAGCGTACAGGTCTGCCATAATTGCCGCTTCCTTCGGTAGTTGATTATTGACTCGACTTGGAGGTGATGCCATATGACCGCTGGGGTGAGACAATCTCCAATCTTGAATCATGGGCGTGGACGGGGCATAAGACCTTATACTCTTGCTAAATTTGTAGTCAAATAACGGCGGTAATTCCCCATCGTCGGTCAGAAAGGATGCATAATATGATGGTTCCACATCCCTAGCATCCAATAAAGGGCGCAAGGTGAAGTCACTAGCACGGAGTCGGAACGATAATTTAGATTCCCATTGTCGGGCTCGGTCTGTAAATATTCTCAATTGTCTCGTCACTATGAGTTCTTCTTTGCCCTTCTTTATCAAACTGCGTTCTGCTAACGCTTTGGCAAATGGATGAATTATGGGACCTTTGGGTCTGGTCACAGTGGTCAGTTGGCTCGATTTTTCAGCAGCGTGGAGAGCATTGTTGTCAGCCGTTGGTGTTTGGCTGTAGGGACCGTTTATTTCAACAACTTTATCTCTTCCTTCGGTTTGCAATTTCCGAAGGATGGTCAGAATTGATTCTCTGTCTGCTATTCTTTGAATGTGAAATGCCATTGGGCTTTTTGCAGTGGAAATGGCATCACCCATGGATTTCAGCACATCCTCGGATGATGCATGCGTTTTCGAGTGATGGCTGCTGCCATTAGTGGTTGAAGCAACACCATCAATAGTGGCCAACCTCCCCTTCAAAAATGACTGTCCATTCAACCCCAACAATCGATCTCCAGGAAGCAATCCAGCTCTACATGTAGGTCCAGCAGCGGTACTATTTTGTTCTTCTCTCATCGTTCCACCCCCCCCCTCTATCCGCGATCCATCTCGTCGCAACAATGCCTGTATATAAACAGATCCATCATATGCCCGAAGTGACATTCCCAATCCCACTTGTGCATCCCGTTCTACTACCTTTGTAAAACATTCTGAGGTAAGTAACGAAGAGGAGAGATTGCTGCTTTGGCGGGTAACATCATGTTCATCCTTCATTAAAGGACTTTCTGTAGGTTCTATTGCCTCCAAGTCTAGATGTTGTTGCATCACCTTCCTTTCTAATTCTTCTATATTCACCCACTGTGTTTTATTTGAAGACGAGTCCCAAATTTGAACTGTTGTTGTTGGGGGAAGTCGTAAGAAGTCTGGCGTTGGAAGATGTCTAAACGATACCATCCTAGCGGTTGTTGGGGATGATGGTTGATCAGGTTGTTGTAGGCCCTGATCAATTGATTTAGGATGTGATTGTTTCTGTTGCTGTTCCTGATATTGTTGCCATATTCTTTGTCCCAGGCGTGAAGTGAATGGTTGCTCATTACCCTCCAAATGTAATGGACCATTCATCTTTGAGTTACCATCGTTGGCTCCTCCTTTAAGATTTCTGTTCCCTCTCTCTCTCTCGTCTACATGCCCATTGCAGCCCCCATCTTTATCATTTTCATCCTGTGAATTGTCATCAGTGCTGAAGGCTACACTAGTTGTGAAAATATCACGGAGCACATCTTGATCAGACATGTTACTCGATCCATCTCTGTCGTTACCATTATTAAGATTTGCTTCTCCTACTCCATTATTACTGCTTGACTGTTGTCCGTCATTCTTCTCGTAAAATCCTTTCCAATTGTGATTGCCATAATATCCATCATTATCACTATTATCGCTGTCATCATCACTCCCCTCGTCCAGATGGCGATGATTTTTCTTGCCAATCATGGGTATGAAGTGATAATTTCTACCAAGCTTCTTCTTAGATGATCCCCTGGGACTAATTTTACTTTGTTGAGCGATGTTATTATTACTATTACCACCGTTTAATTTGATGCCCGATGTTGATGCTGCTTTCCCAGGAAACAATTTTGGGTTTGGCTGGCCCGACGAGGATGCACCAAGACTAAGAATTTTTGATGGGGGCGGAAGGGCGAACGGACTGCCGTTTCCATGAACGACGACGGTGCTCTCTATGGAATCCTCCTTATTACCGTTGTAAAGTTCCATGAGAGTGTCTTGGAAGGATGGGTTGGGAGAGGGTGTCGTCGTCATGGGTTATTATTATTGAGGAGGTAATCTTACCACTCGTCCACTACCACAAGCGCTTTCTCGTCCCTGGCTGGACCCTGGATCAGATATCAGATCGGATCAGGCTGTTTTCTACTCCAAAAGGCTTACGGGAATATGAATATATTGTAATACCAATTTGGAATTTTGAACTGGCTACTAATTTTATCTCATAGGGTTTAGATATTGGAATTTATTAACATACAATATTTACTATTTGTGTAGGCCTAGGACGGGCTTCCCGCTTCCCGGAAGGAGCGTCATTCACAAGAATATTTCACTTTTATTGAAGATAATTCATCGCTTTCATGAAGCTTGAAATTAACGGTTAGTTTGACCACAGATGAGACTAACTGCTAAAGATGAAGAAGACAGGGAACAAAGACAAAGCGCAATACGATAACGATAACAATATGTATATGTAACCTCCAGAGACAGACCAATAACGCCAACAGGGAACCACACAGCAAAGAATATCATGTCCTTTCGTGATTTTACACCGCGGAAGAAGCCACAAGGAGGGTTGGAGGTCGAGGGCCAAAACAACGGCGTTTACAGTCCACCGCAAAGTAGACAACCCCAGCACCAGCAAAGTAGATCACCAAGCCCTCTCCACCGACGGACAGTTAGTAATAACCCTGGGCCATCGCCACAGCGTTTGGATTCCCTGCAATACAGTGAATTTAGTAGATCGAAATCAGACACCACCTATCAAAACTATCATGGCCAATCGCCATTATCATCTCCCTACGCGAACAATGACAATGACACTCTTCCCAACCATCCACAACAAAGTTTACTAGTGCAACAACGCGAGGAGGAATACGCCATGCAGGTAATGCAACAACGCGAATCCGAATTACGCGATATAAATCGTAAAATGAACGTAGTGAATGAAATATACAAGGATTTGGGAGAAGTTGTGGATCAGCAACAAGAACAGATTGATGACGTCGAGGATCAGTTTGGGAGTGCAGCGGAAGCGACTAGGCGGGGATTGGAGCAGATTGAAAAGGCTAACAAAACGCATAAAAAAGTGACAGCAGTGGATGCGGAACAAAATGATGATATTGGGGGTATTGGGGGAGGTAGTGCTTCTGAAAAGAGAAAGCAATTCTTTTTGTTGCACTATATATCAAAGAGTTTATCAAAGAGTGCATCAGAAATAGCCAAGATGGTTTCGGTATGTGGAGGGAGTAGTGCTGATTATGTTGACAAATCTAGTTGGAAAAAGTAAAAATGAGGGGGGAGAGGCGATTGTAGTGGATGACCAAGAATAATCGATTTCAATGAAACGAGCAATATGCAAAGTGAGAGTGAGCAAAGACAAACACAAGATCAATCCAGCAGTGTTCGTACCTGCCTGGAGGGTGCATATTATTATCAAAACCTGATCGAGAAGGAGACAAACAAGCTATAGATTCAGCCGAAGACAAATTTTCAACCCAGTAGTGTGCTTGGAGAGTGCATAAATCAACCGTATCAACGGACACAAATCAACATTCAATCTGAACCTTTTTACTCAGCTTTAGCCTGAACAAAATGTCGATTTATTGGAGGCAGGTATCATACCTAGCCAATACGTTGGTTGGCAAGACCTGATAGGTATATTGCTATATTATTACTCTGTCATTGGTGCGAGAACATGTACCTTATCCTAGTTAAGTTTGAAAATACTGGTCACAGTATGCTGAATTCCCTGCTCTGACACATTTATGCTCCATGGTTCATGAGCGTTCACCAAGAATTCTCTGACTTCAGCTCAGTCGCACTAGTGCATACGTACTGGATCATTGGCACGAAGAACTCAATTGGTAGAATGTTGTCATGAAACCCAAAATATGACTCATAACGCTAATCCGGCCGTGGGCCCCATTCACATACCAAATCGAAAAAGGCCCCCTAAGCCGCTTCTTATCCTGGCTTTTCTCATCCAATCTC
>JALLAU010000590.1:1690-17179 GCA_036939495.1 Thalassiosira hispida
GACGCACACAATTGGTAGCCACCCTAGTGGTGGCTCACCATGTCTTGGAGGTACCGGTATGCACTCTTTTAAGAGCCCCAGCACTGCCTCCGATGCGTCTGACCCAAAAGGATTCAACCACAAGCATGGTGGTTCAAAGATATTCAAGGCAAAGAGTTCTTCATCCGGCCGCATCAAGGCAGCTCATCAAGCATCCACTCAGAAGAAGCTGATTGCAACTGGGAGGGCCCATAATCAAAGAAATGCAAGAACAAACAAGAAGACGAAGAAGCAAGAAGAGTGCCTCATCCCTTGTTATGTTAGTGAGGAAAAAAGCATGAGTGGAAAGGGACTCTGCCTTGTTTTTGATGGCAGTGACAATTTTCATGCCAGCACAGCACCCACTCCTCCATCTGGGCTTCCACCTGGCAAGCGTTTTGAGTGTCTCAGAATCAAGGACGGGGCTTTGTCCATAGCCGATGAGCATTTGAATAGCCCAAGTAAAGGTCTAATCTTTGCAAGCACAGAAAATACTGAATGCATTTCACCCTTTTTCTTGTTTCCTAGGACCGCAACTCTTGACATTACTGGTGTGCGCAAACCAGAAATATGCAAGACACTGTGTGAAGCATTCAGTTCTGTGATGCAAGCACAGATGTCCCAAGTTGGACCACTCAAAAGAGGATCTGGAAAGCAAGTCTTCACAGATTCTGGATCCACCCTCAAGTACGCCTGCTTTGGCACACAAACACGCAGGGCTGGGCGTGGAGTGAGAAATCACACATTCCACTATGAATTAGTGGAAGCTCATTTATGGAATGCAATTTATGATTACATAGTTAGCTTGGAAAAGGTCAAGAGAGCCTTTGTAGACACAGCTGAGATTCAGAAAGTGTACTTAGCTCATGATCTCATAGACTACAAAGTATTCCCTTTGAAGTCCAAAGATTCCAAGGGTGATGTGATCACAATGCACGCAGCTGGAGCATGTGGGTTCAATGTCTCGCTCGAAAGCCATGTTGATGATGATTTTGGATTGTCCACTGCTTGTATTATGAAACATGACCATGTGTGTGCCGATGATGATGCAGTTGTTGTCTACTTCACATTCCCAAACCTTGGCAGAGCTGTACCACTCAGACCAGGGGATGTAATGGTATTCAATGCGAATGAACCACACTGCTTATCCACTCGTTGCAAAAAGGAGGATGGGATTTATTGCATATCATTCTATCTAAAAAGTGCAGCTGTCGGCNTCGTTGCAAAAAGGAGGATGGGATTTATTGCATATCATTCTATCTAAAAAGTGCAGCTGTCGGCCTACATGACAACTCCTTGCCACTCACTCCAAAAGAAAAACGGTTGAATATAGAATTTGACAAATATCACAAGTAGTAATAAAATTAGCTGGTACATACTTATGTGAGCAATTCGAACAGATTTCCCAAGTCAAGTCTAATTTTTATTCAAATCACGCCTAATATTGTAAGACAAGTCTAATTCCAACATAAGTGTAGTTTATATTTTACTACATAGGTTAACAAAACTGTACGTTTCCCTACTCGCCGATATGGTACCCTCCCCTTCGTTCGAACCGAATACGATGCCGTAGTACGCTCCGCCTCTCGATCCTTGGTGGATTATCACACCCTCCTCCTTGGCCTGATTGTATTGTCCTCATCCACAGGCGTTGATTGTCGTTTATACTCTTCTTCAGCGGATGTAGCAGTGACAGCCCCATCTCAGGATGTGGTACCTCCTCCCTCTTTTATAGTCCGTCTCGGAGATGGGTATATCCTCCTCTACCTTCGGATCCTTGGCCGCCGATTGTCGCAGCTTGCCATATTGATGCTGTGTATTTGTTATATCGCATTTGTTGTGTTGCCATTGCCGTTCTCTTGTTGCTGCATTGTCCTCGCCCTACTTCGTTGCCGCCTCTTCATGCGACGACCTCATCTTTGTCGTCGTCTCGCGGCATATCGTCTCACAGCGCTGTGGTTTTGTTGCTGTTGCCATTCTGCCATTGTTTTGAGTTTGCTGTTCCCATGTTGATGTGCTATTGCGGGTGTGTTGATGTTGATGTTGTGGTGTTGCCATTGCCGTCGTCCCATGTGGTCGCCCAACGCCTCGGGCTGCTGCGGATATAAATTCAACGAACTCGGAGCCTAGTTCATCGTCATTTGGTTGCGCATCCAGTCCACCCCCATTTTATTTGTATCGTATGCGTTGCGTCAACTCATCGAATAATAATGCCGCCAATGTCTATCCATCCCCGCTAGTTGTGTTGTTCTGTGTTGGAATGATGAAGTTGGGCATGACGGAGATCGTTGATTTGTTATTATTATTATTTCTTCTGATGATATTATTGCCGGCCGATAAGATGAAGCCAGCCGGCCAAGCGGACGGAGGCTATGACACAGTGAGTGAATGTAGACAAGGGGCGGGGCGATTATCCAGGGTTGGCCTTCGTGCTACCATGGCCATGGCGGTGATAGTAGCGGAAATGGACGTTGCAAAATCCCATGGCCAAGGTGTGTTATCTAGTGTTTTTGTTTTGAACTGATAGCGCGCCATCTATTTTTGGCGTAGGAACTAATACATTCCTACATGCTAACAAATAGCAAAAAGCACCGTAAAAAAATAAGTCTCCCCGAAGTACGTATCCACTGTCCGTGGTTGATGCACAGACAGTGGATATCTACTTAAATGATGTGACATACGTAGGCCTGGTAGTGCCGCTACTTGTACCAGGAGACGCTCTTGCCCTCCCAAAAATTCTACGTAGTCACAATTAACAACTGGTACAATTATCGCCGTAATGATTGCTAAAGAACGTCTGACTTTGCCCAAAACCACAAGCCTCAACAACGACAACAAATACACCCCAACCATGGCGCATGGCGGCGACGCTCTATAGGGTGCCTACGCCTCTGATGAGTAAAGCCGGTTTGCATTAAGCCCCTAGAAGAAAAAAATAATGACTAAACCTAAACCTAGACCAAAACCTATGTGGCTGTAGCTGCCCACCCATGACCTCAATGCCTTAGCTGCCGCATCGACGCTGAGCGTACACCCGTCCACTCACATCGACTCCATTATTGCCGAGAGTGTGGGGGTGTAGGATGCTCATATGGACGATTTGAGGTGCATCGGCTCCATCATCCCCGCCACTGATAACGGCTGCGGCGGTTTAGCTGGCGTCAGCGTACCCAATCCAACCACAACCCAGTTGGTAGTTGCAAAGTAAGCACATAGTCTCCAGTTGGAACTTGATCAAAGTAGTAGTCGCCATCTAAATCAAGCGCTGTTTCCTGTTGATAATCAACAAGAAGAGCACCACTTAACGCGTCCGAGAGAATGTGCGTCACTTTGGCGTGAAAGATCGTCCAGGGAGAGTGGGCCGAAGAGCCAGTTGGCGTTGGCAGAAGACGCAGCCGCCTCAAGGACCAACTGCCCACTGTTTCCAATCACCTTCAGTACAATTTTTTCCAGGTCATCTTTGCAGAGGAAGAACTCGGCGATATGTTCGTCCTGGGATAGGGGGGGTTCGGTGCTTGTGACATATCCCGGTGCAAAGCTGCTGGTCACTTGGGTGTGCTAGAGGTATCCTGCACTCGGCTCACCATCGATCTGAAGGTAGCAGGAGTTGTTGAAGACGTCCGGTACCGATGCCCAGCCTTTGATGTGGTAGGTGCCTGCTTCAGATACGGATAAGCAGTAGTGGGCTTGGTCCAGAGCTGTGCCACGGTTGCCTGAGCCGTTGGGAACGGTGATGTAGGCACCGCCGCTGGCGCTGGAATCATCCTTGGCAACAAGTTACTCGCCCGCTTCGGCCTCTTGCTCCAGCCCACCACAGGCGCTGGTGCCGGACCATCGTCAACCAACGCTAGGGCCAGTTTGTCCAAGCGGGCGCCATCCTCCCACAGTGCAGATAGAGATCCGTTGAAAATATGCATTAAACTGAGAGTATTAGGCATGTAAAATTCAACTCCATTTTTCAATATATCTATGTAAAGAGCTAATTTACAAGTCATTCAAATGAAATAACATCTTTCCACTGATGATGCTTAAAATACAGGCAACACAACATGGGTCCCAAAATACTATGATGCACACAAGGCAACATCATTTTACCACGGTGCTAAATGACCTCCAAAACTGTTGTCTTCTTTACCATCCCAACCATCCATCCGTGCCACTGGCTCAACCACCACTCGAAAAGGATCCACCATCGGGCCAGTATTATACACTGCAATCGTATTACTCCTCCCCGGCACGTCTATAATGGCCGCAAACGGCCTCGTCAGTCCATTGTCATTGTACACTTCTGCAACTTGTTTAATGTGCGAGCTAGTCCCCCACAGTTCCACCTTTGCATTCATTGGATTGCCATCGGTTTTGATTGTCACCTGCACTGCCTCCACAGAATAATCCAGGGAAAATGCACGAAGCGACTCGCCCTGCACGATCTGTCCCCGTGCCATGGAGGGAGAGGAGGGATGTGTGAATCCATTCAAATCTCGTTCGTCCATGTATGCACCCGCACCCTCACTTCCTGCTGCAAGACCCCCTCGTATGGCACCCTCGCTTCCTGCAAGACCCCCTCGTTTACTACCGCCAGGACTCATACCACCATCGACACTGTTAACGCCTGCATTAATTGGAAACTCCATGGGACCTAGAAAACAAATCAATATGTGCCGGTTAGCTGAGCTCAGGTTAATATGCGTATTATGCATATCACCAATATCCATGAGGAGATTTTCAGCCACAAAATAAAAATGAATCCCAAATGCATATATCATTCAAATTTTAGCCACGCTCGACACATAATCACTGGCCATAAACACATTATCATAGTGAACTGAGACATGTTCCACATGCCACACTTGGAAAAGTGGAACGGCTGTTTTCAATTTTGACTGGAAGTTTCTTGAAATTTGTAAAAAAACCGAAAGCGGCAGTTCTAATGACTAGAAAGCCCCGCGTGCACTCCAATGAGACCCGGTGAAAATTCTTCGCGCGTCGACGCACGGTCTACCGTAGGTAGCTACGATACACAAAACCCGCTGAACACGCTCATCCAGACCACCAACTATTTTGAAACTACGATATCTCCATGACCAATTCTCCAGAGAGCAAGACAAAATATGCTACGGTATTCTAAATTCAATTTAGAATACCGTAGCATATTTCGTCTTGCTCTCTGGAGAAGTGTTCACGGATATATCGCAGTCTGAACAGGGACTGAAAAGTCGGCTCGACCAATTTTCCGGATTCTCACTATGGTGGATGTGCGTGTGCCGCTGTCTTCATTTGACGCGGATAGGCCAAAGAGGAGGCCATTGATTATTAGATTGCTGTCATTCTTGGCTCCAGATTTTCAAAATATTTCAAACTTCAGCAGGCTGTTCACCTCTTTTACGCGTTCATCTCTCGTGCTCATTAAGTACGCCTAAGCCAGGGATAGTTTATAACGTCGCAAATCATGTCAGGGTATGACGTCATGTACTTCCATGTGTTAGTAATATGAAGCAACTTCAACTTGAGACCGACATTCTTTTGTGTCTTGTGGTTATTGCCTGTTATTGCATGGTGTTGTTAGCAAGTTTTCAGTTGTAAATGCTTTGTAAGTTTGTAAATTTATTGTCCTCACACCCGGGATTTACAATTTTGTAAGTTATCCCTGGCTTAGTTACGTCGCGTCCTTGACTCAACAATTCATCAAATGGAGGGCATAACAACAACTCCCATGAAAGCGGCAGCCTCCACAGGACACCTCTCCACCGTCACAAGAAACCAGAAACCCCCACTGTTGTTGGTTGTTGGTTCTCAACCGTCTCCCATGCAATCTTCATCAGATGACGACAACCAATCCAGCAACAAACGATCTGCCCCCAGTGGTGATGATGCCAATAAACTAGTATCTTCTCGTGTTTCAACTTAAGTGAGCGTAGTAACCGATCAACTTTGAGTAGGAAACCATCGGGATCATTGGTAGTTCTTATGGTTGTCCCATGATCTTTGCCAAGAGAGCATACAACCCACCAGCATATCCCATCTCACCCCGTACCAAAATCCCAAGACGAGTTTTGAGCCCACAGTGCTGGACTTGTGTATACCCAATTCTTCTTGAATACCTTGTGACGGTATTTGTCCCGCAGTTTATTATCTTGTAACTCAACAGCTGCAGTGTATCAACGATAAAATGCCTTCTTTGAACGGCTACATGCCAAACACACCATCTTTCCATCACCAGCAACCTTGGTGCACCCCACATCCCTGATGATGGAAAAACTGAAATTATGTGAGATGACATATGTGGTGGGGTTCTCCTCAACAGTCCAGCAGACTGAGTCTTCCAATCCTGTTGTGACTGCTCCCATAATAGATGTTTTGTATTTGCCTGGCCAAGTCCATTTGTCGGGGCATTGCATTCTTGTTTTGGTAACATATGCCATCCGAACCAAATGGCCAAACCCTTCAGCCACTTTTGCTTTCCTCTCGTAAGAGAGTTTTGATGAAGTGATAGTTTACATTGTAATCCCACAGCAGTCAACATCATCTTCGTCATCATAAGCTTCGTTCACATCATTGACAAGGGTAGTAATGAATCTATTGCTGAATTGACTGATAGATCGATGATGGAGGTTTTTTGCTGCACGCCCATGTTGAAGAAGTCTTTGATTTGTTGGTAGGTCTGCCGATGTCACATGGGATTTTACTCCCCCCCCCCCGTGTTTTTTCAAGATGTAGTCATCCACAAACAACTCATGTATGTCATTGTTTGTCGTATACAGAAAATTTAGCCCCTTTACCCAAGATATCATCTTGCTGAGTCTGAACTGGCACCGCAAGAAGCACATGGCCCAGGCTGCGGAGCGAGGGCGATGATGTCGAGGACGTTGCCTCCTCTTTTATAGCTATTTAATTTTTAATGAATAGATTAATTGATTAGATGCGTATCTAATGATGAAATAGTGTTCATTAATATCATTACCGCCTCAGATAAATTATGGTGACCATACTAGGCTTACATTTCCCCCGTCCCCCGAATGCAATCCATATCATTGACGAATGTCGATGAGGATGATTTCGCTTTCATTGCTCCATAATAAAGAGGCAGCCGCGGCTACCCAAGATTTCAGTAGATTTTCGTTGCCATGGTAGTGGGCATCCTTAATTCGGAGGTGGGTAGGTAGGTGTCAGGGTTCAGCTGGAAGCCAGACTATGGGTACCAATTCCTGCGTACATGGGATTGATTCTGATTTTTCTTTGTTTGTTGTAAACCTCCCCACTTAGGATTGTGATGACCCTACGAGAGCAAAGGAACTATAAACATACTCCCCATGATCCGTATTGTTGTCTACCTGTATCCTTCCGTCGTTGTTGGAAAGCCACGTATTCAACCAAGGCCATAATACCTAACCATACACTGGGGTATGATCCATAGGGAGATGCTTGTTGGAGCAAATCCACCAAACCCCCCCTTCCGGACTAAATCCAAAATCGGGCATACTTTTGCCGTATTCTCCCGTGGGTCGGTCCTCCCCCCGGAGAAGACATCGGGAGGCACCCCCCTCTGTCTCCACCCCATAATGAAATTGCGCAAGCGTGGAGTGAGGCCGCTTCGTCCATTGCAATGCGTAAGCCTCTTCTGGATTGGACCATGGCATCTTATCATTGAGATTCGAAACGATCTCCTCAGCCGAAAATCATACTGAACTACAGGCGCAAAGAGAATCCGCTCCGCCCACATTATAAATCTAACACATGCAGCGCCATCAATAAGCCTGCGGTCAGCCGGATATCCTAATCTATGCACCCGTCAAAGCATCCGAGGAGAAGACTGCCAGAAATCAGCTACACCCCCCCCCCCCACGGAAGCTACGCCACCACATCACCGGCAAGAGACGTGGGTAGCCTAAACAGATGAAAAAAAAGGGACAAGAGAGAGAGAGAATGCAAATCCTGAGCAAGAGCATCGTTCTAAGCAACAGCCAAACCGCTGCCACGCATCACAATGTGACAGCCGGGCCACTACCCTGGCAGGCCAGAGGTCGCACGCTCGTGTGAATTCTCCGATCTTCTCTTCTTCCTTTTCTTCTTCTTCTTTGTCACTACCACTTGAGGCATAAGGCATAGGCCCAGCTTGCTTCTACTAAATGAAAATTTCCTATCTTCATTTCCATACAAGGTTTGCAGAGAACCCACAAGTGAGTCTTACACCAATGGTTGAACCTATTCACGATCCAGGGGGAGGAAACAGCGTCACTAAACAGTTCACAGTGGGAGAGAACGATGATGATTACTCCACAGTAGGATCGTCCGGGTCAAACAGCGACATAAGTGACACTATGTCAAGCTACTCCAGGGGCAACATCGACAGTTGGAGCGGTGTTAGCAGTTTGCAGGGGAGAGAAAGTAAAGGCAGCGATAGCTTCGGTCACATCAGCGTCGAGGAGAGTGAGAATGGCGATGATATTGTGAAGACCTGTCCGAAACTGAATGATGCGATAGATGCATTGGACTGGCGTGCAGTGGGTGCAGGGTTGTTTCGACAAAGACCAAGTAGAGCCATATTTCGGATGTGTCAGCTGAAAATCTTCATGTTCACACCATTTACGACCATTGCGTCACCTAGTAACAATACTCCAGATTGTATACATGTCATTATCACATCTATAATGGCCAAACTGTGAACCAAGCCACGTTGGCACATATCCCTTCCTTTGCGAATGGTGTCACTGGCACACCACATTTCTCTTCTATTTGTTGTTTGAATATATCCTGATAGATCATAAAACTGGGAAATAGAAAATAATTTAGAACGAGGGTCGTCCCAAAACCTTGAAAGACATCCAGATAAATTCTGCCTTCTGACTTTGACCATTTCAAATGGGCCTTCAACTCTGATCCTCTCACAACATCCCTGCCAGCCCAACCAGCTGCCACCACATGAGAGTTGATTCATCTCAACCAATAATTCTTTGGATCTGTCCGGACATAATGATTTTTTCAGTGTTTGTACGACACTTTGATCTTTGATACGCACCAAATTGAGCAGAGCTTATTAAACCTCCACCATTGCACCCCACCACGGTAGAAACCACGTATGCCAGCTGTGGAGGGTTTATTTATGGCGGTTTGTAATGAGGTCGTATTCTTCCTCCAGCTGATCTACTATCACCATATTTGTAGACTCAGCGGGAGGCCTCGTCTGCTGGGCTGTTAGCAATGTTGGCACGCCGCCAGCTGCAACACTACGACCCGTAACGCCTACGCCTGGCTGGTGGATCATGACGAGCTCCTCTCAGCTTCTTCTGCTGTTTTGCCGATGACATATATGCCTCGTCTGCTAGGCTATCAGCAATGGCGGCATGGTGACAGTTGAAACACTACAACTCGCGCCCCGTCTACGCCTGTCTGGCCTCCTCCTACTCTTATTCTTCTTCCAGCCGCCGTTCTATCAATTCTAATATCAACATTGTGAGTAGTTTCCACTGCTGATATACCAACAGTTGCAACACTATTACTTTCTCCTACTCCACGACAAGCTCCTCGCGACAGTGTTGCCATGAGAGATATACATATGCGGCTACCTACTGCATATCTAGCTAGTGTTGCCATCATTTTAATTGCATCAAGTTTAATTCAAGCAAAGAAATTAGCTCTTCCGCGCGCCGAGAAAAATGGCGGGTATTTTGGGGGGGAACCAACAATAGAAGCGGAAAGCAGAGAGCCCAAGCTAACAAGATCGGTATTTTTTTCTTGTGCAACCTTAGCCATTTTGACGAAAAAAGAAGGAAAAAAAGATAAACTAAGAAGAAACAAGAAAAGTAAACGGAAACATTTGATTTTAGTTAGATTTGTGTCTGAAACTGTTCACTTTACTCATATTTTGTACCAGTTGTAACTGATTCGCCGCTGTCCTAAGATGCTGCATCTTCTCCTCTCCCTCTCTGACTAGAGCACGTTTTACTATTCTAATATTTGATGTTTTGTTTTACTTCGGATCTTACTCCTAGATAGTTTGATACTCACATTTGTTGATACATAGCTAATGTGATTACTCTTTCATCTAGGTCTCTTTTTTCCGTGGCATACCACCCATCGAAGGACTGCCATACAATGATAATATGTTGTACCCACTACCCACACTCTCACATCTGTTGGTATGTGATGCTATTTCAACAATGCAATGTCATGTTTCATACTAGATAAGCATTTATTCACATTCAATTCTTTGGGAATGCTAGATGCATTGTGGTCAATACAATAATTATAACAACCTCCCTCTCTCCCTCTTCTTACTAGCCCTTCAATGGCCATTAATTCTATTCAATTAATTTTGCAATTAAATTGCAAATGTTGAATTTGAGCATGCTAGAGAGGACATGGCCACTTTACCCCCTGATTTTCGATTTCTGTGCGGCTCATATACCTTGCCTGGCGATTTGACGCATATTGAGAACCATTGCTTAAGCTGATGTGGATGTATTGAATGTGGCCCATGCTGCATATTTAGGCATTTCATACCGATTGAATTGGGTTGGATAGGTATGGCTCCACAGCGGATGCCATCAGCTGGCGGCCACAGACGAGTTCAGGTGGGGCATCAAGATGATGCTGCGAGAGTTTGATCGGGCCTTCACCATTGTTTGAGGTGAACATGGTGGCTAGTAAGTAGGGTTGGCCTCGCTCATGGTGTTGTGTTTTGTTATCATGGTGTCCGAATCTGAAATGAGCTCGGGTAGGTATATTCGAGCTTCGTGAGTGATAGAAAATGATTCTTTACTGCTGAAAAAGTAGTGATACTTCGCAATTTTAGTATTTACTGACGAAGCTTGAATCAGGTTTGATGGAGCACGATGGTGTCCAGTGTCCTGCGATGGGCAGAATTCGGACTATCCTTTGTTATTCAATGCACGCGCGCAAAGTAGTGTTAAAGAACTTCATACGAGTGTAACTTTCGTTGTGTAACTTTAGCGTAAGTTACACTTGTAGCTTTTGACACCAAAATCAAGAGTTCCGGAACTATGACGTCACTTCATCTCGTTGTGACAAAATCGTGTGGAAAAGCCTTCTTCTCCGTTGGTGGGCTCCTTCCTGCGCAAATGCACAGCTCTTCCTTCAGACGGATTCTGAAACAACCAAGCTCAGCGCTCGCTCAGCTCATTCCTCTATTTAACACTAACACCAACCAAAACCTCGCGCGAACCATCGACAACAACGACGCGAAGATCCAATATGATACAGATGGCAACTGCGCGCCATCCTCATCTTTCACTCTTTTACTCTGCGTAAAAATAATTCGTTCTCTTTGTTTTGATGGCTCCTCGAGCTCAAGCTTCGAGAGGTCTGACTTGGTTAAGTTCTGAATCTGGCATGTGCCATCGGTGACATCCACTCAAGTTTTTGACTTCACGTGATGTCTTGTACCGGCGTGTTATGTTGGATCTTTGCGCACGGTTGTTACTCTTTTTAGGGCATCGGAGAATCTCAAGCGCATTATGAGAGCTAAGAAGGCTCTTGGCAAGAGGATTGTGGATTACCTCATTTGAGGTTGGTACTAGCACTTGTTTTTCTTGGGGTTTTACACGTAGCTTTTGGGGGGATGTAATAACTTTAATAGCCAACTGTATGCTCTTTATCAAGCACTCTCTTTGCTTTACAACTCCTACTGTACATATGAGGCTGCAATTGGCCATTTTGGAGTTGGTTCAAGTCTCCGACTGGACCTTGGCTCTTACTCGACTCGACTCCATGTTGGTTAAATGCAAAAGATATTGAGCAGAGAATCAACTAAGACAAAGATAGTTGTGTGTGGTACCTAAACTGCATGGTTTAGACCTCAGGTGTCAAACCCTGCTCCCCTTTTCCCAGAAACGGTAGCCATTTGGTTAAAGGGTGGGGAGTGGGCAAAACTTATTCTATTGACTAAGGCGCTACCATGCATCAACCGCCATGGTCAGCCGTCAAACCCAACGCGAAGCCTTGGCCGCGCAGTCGTTCGCTGGCGCTGCACATCGAATCTCAAACAACCTGGACTTCGTCTGTCCATCGCCACAAACAGGGGTTATTAAAATGCACGAGAAGTCGTTAGGTATCCGCCCAATCTTTACCGTGAATATTGCTAATCGCTATTTCATCGCTATCGAAAAGATCCCCTTCAACTTCTCTGTCGCATCTGCCTCCACGTCGCGGGGGCCGGGGGGCAAAATGCGAGCGAAATCCCGAATCAACGCCATCATCATCTCCATCATCTGACTCACCTCTCACCTGAGACTGAGATGCTCTGTAGCCTAGAGGAGGTGTCAATCTTTTTATTTCATCAGCAAGGAATACGATACGATATATAAAAGAGCTGCAAGAAGCTGAGGAGGAGGAAAAGACAAAAGACAGGCTGAACAATGAAGCTCTCTCTTTCATGCATCGTTGCCGTATCAACGGTAGCGACCTCGTTGGCGTTCGTTCCATCAAATTCACGCACATCAGCCATTGCATCATCATCATCAGTCATTGCATCATCATCATCATATCGCCAACAACAACAACCATGGCTAAAAATGGCAACGAATGGCGCGGAAACTGAAGAAACCATTGACCTATCCAACTACGAACTTCTCGGTCGTCCATCACGTCCAGGCAGGCCACTCAAGGTAGCCATCGCCGGCGGAGGCGTCGGCGGCCTAACCACGGCACTATGCATGCTCAAGAAAGGGTTCGACGTTACCGTATACGAAAAGACTGCCGCATTCGCACGCTTCGGCGGACCCATCCAATTCGCATCCAATGCCCTGTCGGTTATTAAGGAAATTGACGAAACGTTGTTCGAACGTATTATGGAGAAGTTTACATTTACGGGTACGCGTGCGTGTGGTATCAAGGATGGATTGCGCGCCGATGGTTCGTTCCGTATGACTAACGATTCGTTGGATTACTTGTGGAATCCGGAGGCACCCGCGGATTGGTTCGTCAAGTTCCCATTGAAGGCATGTGCCGATTTGTTCGGTTTGCCGTACACGGGCGTGATCGATCGTCCGGATTTGCAGGAGATATTGATTGATGAATGCAGGAAGATCAAACCTGACTTTATCCAGAATGGGAATCCCGTGAATGGATATGTGTCCAAGGGGACGGGGAAGGGTGTGACTGTCAACCTCGAGGATGGAAGTTCTGCCGAGGCGGATATTTTGGTGGGAAGTGATGGGATTTGGAGTGCGGTACGTGCCCAGATGTACGGAGAGGAAATTAAGGGAACCTCGGCGGATGGGAAGAAACGTCAGGGGTGTACCTACAGTGGGTACACGGTATTTGCCGGCGAGACCGTGTTGAAGACGGATGATTATTACGAAACTGGGTACAAGGTGTACATTGGTCCCCAGCGATACTTTGTAACCTCCGATGTGGGAAATGGACTTATTCAGTGGTATGCCTTCTTCGCCTTGCCTCCGGGTACGAAGAAGGCACCGAGCGGTTGGGGGGGTACAGAACGTACCAATCAGGCGGATCCAGAAGAAAATTTGGTGGATTACATTAAATCATTGCACGAGGGATGGAGTGATGAGGTCATGGCCGTTCTTGATTCCACTCCTCCCGAAAGTGTGGAGCAGCGTGATTTGTTCGATAGGCCGCCAGAGTTGTTGCGAAGCTGGGCTGATGGCAACACCGTGCTTATTGGTGATGCTGTCCATCCTATGATGCCAAACTTGGGTCAGGGCGGCTGGTGAGTAAATTCATATCATTCTTCGGTTCTACTTTTCATAACCAATATATACACTTTACTAACACTTTTTATCTCATTGCAGCCAAGCAATCGAAGATGCCTATGTCCTCTCTGAAACATTGGAGTTTGTCAAATCCACCGAAAATGTAGAGGGTGCCCTCCAGGACTTTTACAAAAAGCGTATCGTCCGCACAACCATTGTCCAATTCCTAAGCCGATTAGCAAGCGACCTAATCATCAACGCATTCGACACACCCTGGAGTCCTCACGATGATCTTGGCAAGTCTTGGAAGAGTTACCTAACATTCTTCTGGAAGCCGGTGTTGCAGTATGCCATCTTCCCGGCACAATTTGCCTATTTGTATTCTTACCATCCCACGGGGAACATGGGAGGATTGCCCGCGGCGCTTGAGGCGAAGTGGAAGAAACAGCATGTGGAGGATGCCGAGGCGGCGTTTATTAGGGTGTCAGAGGATGGACAAGCGGTTGGGGCGCCTTCGTTCTTCAAAACTGCGGAGCAGCCTGAAACTGTTATGGCTGCTAAGAAGAGTTAATAACATTGCTAAATATGATTGCCATTGATGGGGGTATTGGGGCAAGGAATCAAAGGGATAATATGATGCTAAAGGTAGACTTACTTAGTGTATTATGGAATACCATCATGAATCGATACCATATGGTATCGTCACTCAGTCGCCACTAAAATGATAATTGTTGAAAGCTCAAGCAAATCAGATATCATTACCAGACCTAAACAGCAAATGTCTTGCTTAGTAGATAGATTATTCCAAAACCCTAAAGCAATAATGAAACACCAACTCGACATGGTCAAGCCAAGCATAACTATCAAGTTCAATGGTGATCACCCTACTACGCATACGGTCATGGATCTTACCCTCGCCAACAATAATTCGACGATTCACACAGTGACGTGTCAAATGATAATAGATAATAGCTCTCGGGAGAGTCTTCGCAAAATAGTGTTACCAGTTACCAGACGCAATTTGAAAATCAGGAAGTTAGCCCGCTACTAGACTTGAGGATTTTCCACAACACCCACCGATATTCCAAGGGCGATGTGCTTCATTGGGCCCCAAGTCGTTAGAACGCGAACGTCGCCTGATGGTATGACGTGACAAGTTAAATAGTAGTAGAAATAACATCTTGCCGTCGGTGATGGTGTGCTGGCCGCCCTGTGGTTTGTGGTAAAGAGACACAAGACGAAAGAGAGAGGCGTTAGCAATTGATTGATTTGCCACGCCATTGGAATCACACGGTCACTTAAATGTGCCTGTGAAGGGAGACACAGTCTTGGTATCCAAGGTTTGAGACAGGATGTAGGGATAACTATGTGGATATGAGTAGGAAGAATACCGAGATCACGGGCCAAGGAAGACACACGAGAGATCGAAGTCACCAGCTGTGTGTTCGACGGTTTCTTGGACACATCATTGGCCACGCAAGTCCTTCCCAAGATACCAACCTGCGCAGCAGGTAAGCATGCACGAGTGAAGTATTGGCACGTCTTGGGCAACACAGAGAGGCGCATTGTGCACATGTTTGGCTTTGGCTGCGCACAAACGCACGGCAGATCTCATTTCTCCATTATTCAAACACATCACGACTGGTAGTGATGGCATGTAGGTTGGATACTTGGTTTGGCAATTGGTTGCCAGATAGCCAAGAAGGACGGAAAGGAATCTTACTTTGCCAATATAGCTATTTCCGAAACAGTCAAATCGCGAGCTGACCATTGAGAACTCCCATTGACACAAAAGAAT
>JALLAU010000591.1:0-14022 GCA_036939495.1 Thalassiosira hispida
CCCCCCCCCCCCCCCCCCCCGCGGGTTGATTGTTGCGTAATTTGCAGATCGGCCTTCTGTAATTTGCAGATCGGCCTTCTGTAATTTGCAGATCGGCCTTCTCTCGTATTCATTTGGCTGTCTCTGTCCTCATCCTCAACCTTCACCCATTACATTGTTGTGTAGGCTACACCTACCCTCCTCCTCGGCAATCCGTGCCGTGTACCCTCCTCCGTGACTTTCACCTGCCATTTAATTGTTGTATGTACGTCCTC
This sequence comes from Thalassiosira hispida, assembly GCA_036939495.1. Taxonomy (NCBI): domain Eukaryota; phylum Bacillariophyta; class Thalassiosirophyceae; order Thalassiosirales; family Thalassiosiraceae; genus Thalassiosira; species Thalassiosira hispida. The sequence continues at coordinate 255 of JALLAU010000591.1, forward strand.
GTCCTCATCCTCATCGTCGGCGTCGGCGCCAGCGTCGTCCTCATCCTCATCCTCGTCCTCCTCGGCATCGTCATCGTCATCATCCTCGTCGCCGTCCTCGTTTCATCGTCCTCGTCCTCGTCATCGGCATCGTCCTCATCCTCATCCTCATCCTGCGTCCTCACCCCTCGTGCCCATGTCCTCTCCCTCTTTGCCGCACGCCCTTTGCACCGCTGTCCAGATGGAGAGACAACGGAGCGTCAATAGGAACGCTATCGTCTCTGACAACACCGTCGTCGTAGGGATCGTCGTCGTCGTCATCATCAACGATAAGTTCAAACTCCAACACGTCCCGCTGTCTCTCCTCCTCCTCGAGCGCCCGGAATTGCACGGCGGCATGGGTAACGGCGGCAGCATGGTCGACAATAATTCCATGAAGCCAGACGACGTCCGTGGTGCGAGTGTAGAGACGATACCACGGGGGATGGGGAAGGATGGCTTCGCTTTCCATGATGAGTATGGTGTTGATTGTGCTTGATTTGTAGGTGAGAGAAGTGGAGGATCCAGCTCCCGCCATATCTTATCAAAAAAGACGATTCTCTGGAAATGTGGTCAGAGGACCAGGCCCATAAGAGACATCTTAGGTACGCGCACCTAAGAAAAAAATAACCCTATGTACATGCTGAGGTTAATGGCGTCTCCTATGGGACTAACTGAGGCCTGCCCAGACGAAGCAATAGTAGACAGAGCATGAGCTCATCCCATGAGGAGTACCCGTCCCGACCGCAGCAACAGCAGCCGTCGTCGCGACGATCACGACCCATCCCGATGCCACCAATGGAAGAAGGTCCGTCAGAGCCCGTGCATCACCAGTCATCGTCGGCCACCCCACAACACCACCAACTTTCCCCCGAACCACCACATCAATCGGTCCCCCAAGTATTCGACTTTTTCTACTCGCTCATCTTCTCATTAGTCCACGCTGCCCTAACGGTGTTCCTCGCCCCAGTCCTTGGCAAGGACGGACAACGACGACGACGAAATAAGTCCTCCTCGCGACGGGACTCTCGCGAGTCATTATTGCCTTCGAATAATATGGATGATCCGGAATTGGCCATCCCCGATTGTGAGAGCGTCGGCAGTTCAAGCTCCTCATACCAGCCAATATTGAAGACGCAATCGCGACTGGCGAGTGACATGATGTCGAACGAGAAGAAGAGCGTCAATTTCAGGGCACCGGAGCGCAGCCGTCCCCCGCTGGGACGGTTCGGCCTATCAACCTCCTCCTCGGTTAGTTCAAGTGGTAGTGCATCCTCGTCGTCTTCGTCCAGAAACGGCAGGAGGGAAGGCACAAGACCCGCCGTTAGCAGCACCCCCACCAAGCGAAGTAGCGGACAACGAAGGACGTCTGCGCCGTTTGGACGGATGACTAGCCCAAGAATGACTCATTCTGCCTACTTCCTTGAGTGAAGCAGTAGCCATGATTCCACATGGAGACTTTATCGGTAGGAGGCGCGTGACACATCTCTCTTTGTTAGTAAAGCTTAAGATTAATCAAGAGTTACTGAACAAAATTGATTGTGTGAATGTCTAATTATTGTATCATATTCGTTCATTTCTCTCCTTAGTTCGCAATAGCTGTGCAGGCTGGAAACTTTTTTCATCAATGGCTGATACACGTTTTAATATCATTGGTGGTTCTATCTAAGGGTCGCCCTTGACCCTCCTCTCTCCTTCAGCAACAGTTGCTTAACATCCCCTGATAACATCCGATGCTGCTTAGTCACGCCAGTAAAAAGGGGGGGGGGGGTAATAAGACAATAATCTCTGTAGAATTCTCTTCCTACATGTCTTGTATAAGTAAGAAATACTATGATAGTGTTTAGAAGAATGGTTAATGATCCATACCATTAGTTGTTGCTTTGTTAACGGAAATCTTCCATCTTTACATCAAAGATCATATTATGACAGTTTCTGGGCAGTTTATCTACTTGTAGCAATTGGGTACTGTCTCATCACTCATCACCCTCTAGTATCTTAAATCGACTTTCGCGTCCTTCATTTCTTTGGCTATGGCGTCTGCCTAAAAGTGTTTCCATTCTTTGTGTCTAATGCCAAGGAATCCTTGGCATTCTTAGGCAGTCAATGCCAAACTTTTGGGTATTTTTCAAGAAACGAGTCTGTCTCTGTTTCACGAAAGATATAATCCTGTTCCTCTGGTTCGGGGCATGAGGTGCCCAATAGTTGAAAGCAGGTACATGGTCAAGTCCTTGTCCTTGTGCCTCAGCATGCCTCCGCCGTCTGTACAGGGTAATATTTTTTCAGGTCAGATAGTTTCTCCCACGATTTGGAGCCATCCTTCCATTGGCAGCATAATCGCCCCAGCTTTCGTGGATATGTGGTACTAGATGGTACCACGGGAGCCAATAAACTTGTGGTCTGCTAACATGGCCCAACATTGCAGATGCCTCCTCCTCTCACTCTCATCCTCCCCGACAACCGCCGTAATTTCCTAGACCATTGCACGCCCGGTACAGCCGTACTGTCAAAAAGTCGCCACACTGCCACTACTGATGTATCACCACCTCCCGGACCAAGGCCACGGCTCCACCCAGCCCCCCAGCACCTCGACCCCTTCCGGAAATGCACCAATGAGGATCCAGTCAATGGTGACGGAGCCATCACTCTGCCCCAACTTTACCATCCCATCACCCCCACCCAGAGCACGCAACTGCATTTTTCAGACTTCTTATCTCGTAGAAACAAACCAGTTCCTATGTGGAAGTCAGCATATATAAGTATTACTATGGGGTAATTCTTAAGAGTCCTGGACTAAGGCCAGACCTCTCAATCGGTGAGTAAAGAGCGATATGCTACGGAGATGCTTTGTACTAAGTTCTCGTGATCGCATGACGCACTTGCACTTGCACACAGGTCCATCAGTTATATCAACGCAGATGGCTCGCTCGTGCTTCATATTCTCAACCACTCAAAACAGCTCATAATATATAAATCAGCACTCACCATGGAAATAAATCACTGCTCATCTTGATAGACGTAGCAACAATCCACTTTTGAATTTTATTATAAGATAACGTTTTTAACATTTGGAGGCCTGATGAGGTAATAATGTTTCACTCCTTTTGCTTTCTACCAACAATTGCCCCCCCCCCCAAAAAAAAAACTTCACCTCTATTCTACTTCTACAGACATCCTCCACTTATAAGCAAGATATCCCGCAAGGGATTTCGCGGCTTCCTAACCTTACCCCTTCGGCATTCCCGTGCTCTGGGGGGGGGTACCTCAAGGGGGGCTAGGCCGTAGAAGCACCCCATCATCCCCAAGAATTGTGGCATATTTTGGGCGACCTATTAGAAGTAATGGTTGAAGGTTTCCAATCGGTGATGAAATACTCCCCGTAAACAGTTCGTCGTCATCATTGTGTGCCATAGGCAGATCTGGGCCCATCTCGTCATTGAATGCAAAAAATCAAAATAATCATACACACCAGAGTAGACGGAGTTCACCCAATTAGTCAGTCAGCAACGTCACCGAAAACAGAAATAGTTAGTTACTTAGGATACTCAGATAGAAGAACTAAAAAGCTAAACTAATGAGTTGTTACGCTTTCTTGTTAGAAAGACGGAGATTTGGAGAATCGCTTGGAAGACGGAGTAGCACCCATTCTCTTTAGAGTTTGGCACGTTCCTGGATAGTGGTAGAGGCCCACCGCGGCCAGCTGTTTCTCTTTTATCTAGGCCGGGCTCGTTGAAATAGATAACATGTCCCTGACAGAACCAACCTCCCTAGGAGCGACGGCCGTGGAGCCATGGAGCCGTGGAGCATAACTGGCTAAAAAGATGGCTAGTTTGGATAGCCTTTGCGGGGACTTTCTGAAATCTCAAGATGGAGGGAGAGTCTTTACGCTTCCACATTGTCCGTTAGCAGAACACAAATCAAGCGGGCTAACCCCCAATTTGAGAATGTATTTTATTTGATATATGTCAAGTGCAGCATTATAATACTGCCTGGATTTGGTCCATGCATAAAGCACTGCCGCTGCGCGCCTGCCGTTCCGGCTTGCACCTAACAGTGCATTTATGGATGAAACTTAGGATCAACCCTGATCAACCCCAAAGGATGACATTTGATGGATTTGGAATGTACAAAGTAATCTCCCATGCCATGGCCACTGACTGGTGAGCGGAAGTTTGGTAGCTTCCAGACCAGACACTTATTAGTATAGTTCCATAAAACAAAAACGCAAAACTAACTAACTCCAGAGTCCAAATCCCAAACCGCCATGACCACAACATGATCATGATGACTGCCATGAATGCCAATGCCATGACCATGGGCGGAGACTGGCGGAGACATCAGGCAGGGTGACCAATATCTTGGCGTCTTGGCAGTATGATACCTATGTCCCAATCAAACTGGTCCCTTCCAACTCGCTTCGTCGACGACCTCGGCTTGACAGAACAGCTATAGCTATAGCTCTATAGACAGCAATTGTGATTATCTCTTTTTCCTCCTACTCCTAGAAGTAGTGATGGGATAATAATTCATCTAGTGCGTTTGAGAAATACGATTATGGAGACACACACACAACCTACCCCGCTCGCCCATGAATATTCGTACTCTCCAAGCATCCAGAATACATACGGCCTCCAAGGCGGAGGAGGAGGGCGAGAGAACTAATCGGCCTACTCTCAGTCGTCTCGATCGTATCATTGGGTGGAATTATCCATCAAGAGAATAATGTCACTACGCGACGTCATCTATCAGACCCGGATTCGAAGTGCGATGAAGAACTCGATTTGGACAGCATTGATCCTGGCGAGGTCAATCAGCTTCGACGAACATTGGCATCCGAAAATCCATCATGTTACGAGCAACACTTCTCGGCCTTTGCCACCCACTTCCAAACGCGAATCAGCGAAGTAAAGAATCATCTAAATCTGCACATACCCAAAACGGGCGGGACATCCTTCTGCAATATGGCACGCACGAAAAAGGCCTCCTACCGTGGCATGAACGTCAATTGCTTCCATGCCAGTTGGTACCGTCCATTGTGGTGCTGTGGATATTGGGAAGACCGTACCCCATTGGGTAGTGGGGATTCATGTTTCCACAGCAGGTACTTGATGGAGTTTACCATGAATGAAAATTATTTAGACCATCCACTGTGTTTGGAGAGTCGGATTTATTCGATATTGTTGCGGGATCCCGTGGAAAGGGCCATGAGCATGGAACGACACTTTTCGACATTTGGTCATAAGATGCTAGACTCTGCTCGTAAGCAGAGATTGGAGTTGATGAGAAATAATTACATGATGTGGAGTTTAGTTGCGGGGGGGTCGGCGGAGAATGGACGGAAGCATTTGCATTTGCCAGAGCGGAAAGATTTGGGGTTGGCGAGGGAGATATTGTCCAAGTTTGACTTTATGTTGGAGTTTGTTCCGTATGATCATGGCAGTTCCAAGAAAGATTCTTATTATAAGGAGTGTTTACCGGTCATTATGGACCTTATGGGGTTTAGCAATGCAACCATGACGCATGACAATGTAAATATGGGGGGGAAGTATAAATTTCCATATGAGAGGGAGCAGTACGAACAGTGGAACGAATTGGATATCGAGCTTTATGGGTATGCGAAAGAGTTGGCCATGCTTGATTGCGACTTTTTCCTCAGATTGGATGATAGAGAGGAGGTAGCGGTTATTGATATGAAATAATAATAATATGAGTGTACAATAAAAGGATTTGATTTTCAATCTTGGGCATGAGTTTCCAGAATTGCATGCGACTTAGTAAAACACTGTGTGGTTCAGAATTTAGTGCAACAAGTCAGGGGAGATGGAATTGCCGGTCCCCTTTGTCCCGTGAGACTACTCGCGCCCTACCGAGGTAGTTGGCATGCTCCCATTGCTTCATGCCTCATATAACTCGCCACCGGCAAGTCCAACACTGATAAATCATCATGTGTTGGTGTCAACAGGCACATCCTACTGTCTGTGCAGTGATGGAGGTTCGCCAAATGTTTACTGTGACGATGGACCATTCCATCAGTTGTGATTCACAATAGATGCCAATTATGTGCATAATGAAATGGAAGGCACTATGTGATGTATGGTTCCATGAGAGTGTTGCCACATCCTTTTTATACCATATTTCTCTGATGTATGATTCCAGAGAGTGTTGCCACATCCACCATAATATTTCTTTTGTATTTTCAAGATGAATTTGATTATTGATAATGAGGCAAAAAAATACCAGTAATGCAATGTAACTCTTGCTCAGAGATATGAGGCGATCGATCCACTACGAAATCTCCTTCTACTCTGATTTGAATGTAAAACGACAGAATCAACTGTTTCCGTATTATGTGTACCCAATCTTCTGCTTTTGCTGTTGAAGCTGCCTAGATGCACGAGCTTGGTGCAAAGCAGAACTTTGGTAGCCACCAGGATAGCATGGTACCAGCAGAGTTTCCTTGCATCATTGTTGGACATGTCAAGTTTTCTGTGGGGGCATGAAGCATGACAACTACAAACCATCTAGAGCGCTACTAGTAGTCTCAAGAGGCAAAGTAGAATTAAGTTCGGGGGCGGCATTTCCGACTCCTCACGCCATCGACCACAAACCTTCAAGAGGTATCCTCAAGGTATCCTTGAGGATCCCTGATATATTGTTATCTTTACATATTTGAACTCTAGTCTTTTCAGTGGATTAGTTGAGAGCCTTTTATTATGCCCCAGTGCTTACATATTATACTCTTCTACTTCATTGGGAAATAACTCTATTGAGCATCATAGGCCAATGGCGGGCGTAGGTACTTTCTGCCAAGAACTAGGCAATGCACTGCAAACGTGACGCCGAGTGAACGGTATTGCTCAATAAAGGCAGATGTCAAAAGATGGTCACTTGAGAAGAAGCAACTACATCATTTGATTGTACTGGCAGCGTGGAAGTCCTTGACAACGATTCGCTTGGATCCTTGAAAACTGGATCGAGTGAATTTCTTGGTCGTGTGCTCCTCCTCTTTGCAATACGTTTCTATGTGACGCCTTAATAAATTCTTAGTGATTGCTTCACCTCATCAGCAATGAATTGTGGATGCCTCTTTTTGGGTTGTTTACAAATTGCAAGAGCTTGTACTCTGACACCATAGTGATGTAGACATTGGCCCAGAATAATTCATTTTTCGCCAAGCAGAACACCCCAGCTTTTTCGTTTGACAGTGCATGGTCGTGTGTGTGAAACCAGCCTTTCCTCCAGCCAATATAGATGTATTATACTTCGATCTAGCCAGCTTTATATCAATATTTTTGTTCAATGGTATAATCTTCAGCTTCCGGCAAAAGTAACATGTGTCTCAAGTTGGGGTTGCCTTTCTTTTGCCATTTTTTCATCTTTTTCGTGCTATTTGATTTCCTCTTGCGCCATTTGCGATTGCCAAGTCTATGCCCTCTTTGATTCTGCAGAGACGAAGGAGCTACGAGGCCATCAAAGAAGGCATACCGTACGCCTGATAAATTCCCGGCAGCATAGTCTTCCTCGTAGCCCTGAGTGTTGAGTATTGATGCTTAATTCAGCTGTGGTTTTAGCACATGCTGATCGTACCAATGGTGCTGTGATGGTCTAAGAGTGTTGCTTGAGTGTTCCCATACCTACAACAAGCCTCTACTAGGTCTGGGTAGGAATGGTGGTTCTTGCTTTCGTCTCAACCAACCATTCTCCCCCCCCCAAATGGAGCCCTCAGATTTGGCTAGTATTGAAATGATGGCCAATTCATTAGTGGTTTTAGCACGCGATGTTTGTACCAATGGTGCTGTGATGGTCTAAGAGTGTTGCTTGAGTGTGCACATACCTACAACGAGCCTCTACCAGGTCTGGGTAGGAATGATAGGCCTTGTATCCGCCTCAACTGACCATTCTCCCCCCAAGAATGGAGCCCTCCGATTTGGTTAGTATTGAAATGATGGCCAATTTGTGGGTGGTTTTCGCCCATGCGGTTGTACCAATGGTGCTGTAATGGTCTCAAAGTGCTGCATGAGTGTTCCCATACCTATAACAAGCCTATACAAGGTCTGGGTAGGTATGGCAGTTCTTGCTTCCGCCTCAACTGACCATTCTCCCTCCTCAAGTACGCCAATCAGATTTGGCTAGTATTAAAATGATGATGAATTCGTGGGTGGTTCTAGCAAACACTGATTCTAAAGGTACTGTGATGGTATGGGAGTGTTGCCAGGATGTTCCTATACCTATAACAAGTCTCTACCTCTACCAGGTCTGGGCAGGAATGGTAGGCCTTGCGTCCGCCACAACTGACCATACTCCCTTCTAAAGTGGGCCAATGATTAGATTTGGCTGGTGCTGCCAATTCGTGAGTAATGTTTTTGCACACACTGATTGTACAAAAGCAGGTGCGGTGATAGTCTGAGAGTATACCATAGCCAGAATGTTCCCATAACTGCAACAAGCCTCTAACAGTTCTGGGTAGAAATAGTAGGGCTTGCTTCCGCCTCAACTGACCATTCTCCCCACTAGAATGGAGCACTCAGAATTGGCTAGTATTGAGATGATGACGTATTCGTGGGTGGTTCCGCGTGTGCTGTGAGGATGGTCTGAGAGTATTGCCTGAGTGTACACATACCTATAACAAGCCTACAACAACAAGCCTGATCCAGGTCTGGGTAGGAATGGTAGGACTTGCTTCCGCCTCAACTGACCATTCTCCCTCCTCAAGCGGTGTGCCAATCAGATTTGGCTGGTGCTGGATTAACTGACCATTCTCCCTTCCCACTTGTACCAAAGGTGCTGTGATGGTCTGATAGTATACCCTAGCCAGAATGTTCCCATACGTGTAACAAGCAACTAACAGGTCTGGGTAGGAATGGTAGGCCTTGCTTCCGCCATAACTGACCATTCTCCTAACAAGAATGGAGCCATCAGATTTGGCCAGTATTGAAATGATGGCCAATTTATCATTGGTTTTAGCCCACGCTGATTGTACCAATGGAGCTGTGGTGGTCTGGGAGTGTTGCCTGAGTGTTCCCGTGCCAATAGCAAGCCTCTACAATGTATGGGAAGGAATGTTAGGCCTTGTGTCCGCCTCAACTGACCATTCTCCCTCCTCAAGTGTGCCAATCAGGTTTGGCTGATGCTGAAATGCTGACAAATTCATTTGTTGGTTGTGCTAGCACACGCTGATTCTACCAAAGGTGCTGTGATGGCCTGAGAGTGTTGCCAGGATGTTCCCATACCGCATAACCATAACAAGCCTCTATCAGGTCTGGGTAGGAATGGTAGGACTTGCTTGTGACTATTCTCCCTCATAAAGTGGGAAAATCTGATTTGGCTGGTGCTGTCAATTCGTGAGTAATGATTTGCAAACGCTAATTGTACCAAAGGTGCTGTGATGATCTGATATTATCCTAGCCAGAATGTTCCCATACCTGCAACAATCCTCTAACAGGTCTGGGTAGGAATGATAGGTCTTGCTTCCGTCTCAACTGACCATTCTCCCAACAAGAATGGAGCCATCAGATTTGGCTAGTATTGAAATAATGGCCAATTTATCATTGGTTTTAGCCCACCCTGATTGTACCAATGGTGCTGTAATGGACTGAGAGTGTTGCATGAGTGTTCCCATGCCAACCAATAACAAGCCTCTACAATGTATGGGAAGGAATATTAGGCCTTGCTTCCGCCTCAACCGACCATTCTCCCTCCTCAAGTGTGCCAATCAGATTTGGCTGGTGCTGAAATGCTGACATATTCATTTTCAGGTTGTTTTAGCACACACTGATTCTACCAAAGGTTCTGTGATGGTCTGAGAGTGTTGCCAGGATGTTCCAATACCTATAACAAGCCTCCACCAGGTCTGGGAAAGAATGGTGTGCCTTGCTTGTGCCGCCTTAACTGACCATTCTCCTTCCTCAAGTGGTGTGCCAATCGGATTTGGCTGGTGCTGAAATGCTGACAAATTCATTTGTGAATTGTTCTAGCACACGCTGATTCTACCAAAGGTTCTGTGATGGTCTGAGAGTGTTGCCAGGATGTTCCCATACCTATAACAAGCCTCTACCAGGTCTGGGTGGGAATGGTATGCCTTGCTTGTGCCGCCTTAACTGACCATTCTCCTTCCTCAAGTTGTGTGCCAATCAGATTTGGCTGGTGCTGAAATGCTGGCAAATTCATTTGTGGGTTGTTCTAGTACACGCTGATTCTACCAAAGGTGCTGTGATGGTCTAAGAGTGTTTCCATAATGTCCCATACCTATAACAAGCCTTTACCAGGTCTAGGTAGGAATGGTAGGTCTTGCTTCTGTCTCAACTGACCATTCTCCCTTCTAAAGTGGGCCCATCAGATTTGGCTGGTGCTGTCAATTCCTAAGTAATGTTTTGTACACGCTGATTGTACCAATGATTCTGTGATGGTCTGATAGTATACCATAGCCATAATTTTCCCATACCTGCTACAAGCCTCTAACAGGTCTGGGTAGGAATGGTAGGCCTTGCTTCCGCCACAACTGACCATTCTCCCCCCAAAGAATGGAGCCCTCAGATTGGCTAGTATTGAGATGATGACCAATTCGTTGGTGGTTTTAGCACACGCTGATTGTACCAATGGTGCTGTGGTGGTCTGAGAGTATTGCATGAGTGTTCCCGTGCCAACCAATAACAAGCCCCTACAATGTATGGGAAGGAATGTTAGGCCTTGCTTCCACCTCAACAGACCATTCTCCCTCCTCATGTGTGCCAATAAGATTTGGCTGGTGCTGAAATGCTGACATATTCATTTTCAGGTTGTTTTAGCACACACTGATTCTACCAAAGGTTCTGTGATGGTCTGAGAGTGTTGCCAGGATGTTCCAATACCTATAACAAGCCTCCACCAGGTCTGGGAAAGAATGGTGTGCCTTGCTTGTGCCGCCTTAACTGACCATTCTCCTTCCTCAAGTGGTGTGCCAATCGGATTTGGCTGGTGCTGAAATGCTGACAAATTCATTTGTGAATTGTTCTAGCACACGCTGATTCTACCAAAGGTGCTGTGATGGTCTAAGAGTGTTTCCAGAATGTTCCCATACCTATAACAAGCCTTTATCAGGTCTGGGTAGGAATGGTAGGACTTGATTCCGCCTCAACTGACCATTCTCCCTCCTAAAGTGGGCAAATCTGATTTGGCCGGTGCTGTCAATTTGTGAGTAATGATTTGCACACGCGGATTGTACCAATGGTGCTAGGATGGTCTAAGAGTATACCCTAGTCAGAATGTTCCCATACCTGCAACAAGCCTCTAACAGGTCTGGGTAGGAATGGTAGGGCTTGCTTCCGCCTCAACTGACAATTCGCTCCACAATAATGTAGCCCTCAGATTTGGCTATTATTGAAATGATGGCCAATTTGTGATTGTGAGTGGTTTTAGCACACGCTGATTGTACCAATTGTGCTGTGATGGTCCGAGAGTGTTGCTTGAGTGTTTCCATACCCATACTCATAACAAGCATGTACCAGATCTGGGTAGAAATGGTATGCCTTTCTTGTTTCCGCCTCAACAGACCATTCTCCCTCCTAACGTGGGCCAATTTTAGATTTGTTTGATGCTGAAATGATGGCCAATTTGTGGGTGGTTCTAGCACACGCTGATTCTACAAATTGCTGTGATGGTCTGAGAGTGTTGCCAGGATGTTCCCATACCTATAACAAGCCTTTATCAGGCCTGGGTAGGACTTGCAGGCCTTGCTTCTGCCTCCACTGACCATTCTCCCTCCTAAAGTGGGCCAATCAGATTTGGCTGGTGCTGCCAATTTGTGAGTATTGTATTGCACCCACTGATTGTACCAACGGTTCTGTGATGGTCTGATAGTATACCCTAGCCAGCATGTTCCCATACCTGCAACAAGCCTCTAACAGGTCTGGGTAGGAATGGTAGGCCTTTCTTCCGCCTCAACTGACCATTCTCCCCCCAAGAATGGAGCCCTCAGATTTTACAAAGATTGAAATGATGGCCATTTCGTTAGTGGTTTTAGCACACGCTGATTATACCAATAGTGCTGTGATGGTCTGAGAGTGTTGCTTGCGTGTTTTCATACCTATAACAAGCATTCACGAAGTCTGGTTACGAATGGCAGGCCTTGCTTCCTCCTCAACTGACCTTTCTCCCTCCTCAATCGGGCCAATCAGATTTGGCTAGTGTTGCCAATTGGTGAGTGGTTTTATCACATGCTGATTGTACCAATGGTGCTGTGATGGTCTGAGAGTGTTGCCAGAATGTTCCCATACCTACACAAAACCTCTACCAAGTCTGGGTAAGAGCGGTAGGCCTTGCTTCCGTCTCAACTGACCATTCTCCTTTCTTAGGCCAATCAGATTAGGTGGTGCTGAAATGCTGGCCGATTCGTTGGTGGATTTATCACACGCTTATTGTATCTGTCCTAATCACTTATGAAGAGGTCTAGAAGTGATAGATGATGATGATGCAACCAGTTCAATAGAGATTAGGTAAAGTGTGAGTCCACAAAGGAACCTCAAGGAGAGGCCACATGGTGGTTGCGACGTGATGTTTCGTCTGACCATCGATATTGAACCGTACGTAGGAATCAAGTAGGATTCTGAAGTAAACGGTGAGATGGAGATTGGGTCTGGAAGTATCGCTTAGATACTATATCGATCGCTAGATCGAATGTGCGTCAGTACAGAATGTGGCGGGAACGACACATCATGTATGGGAGTCGTAGTATATGGGACCACGACCTAGGATAGCCAGGCCCTGTACAATACAAGGATATGCTAATGTCAGAGTCTGATGTCATGATTCATGCTGGCGACGAACGCGAGATGGATGCCTCCCAAACATGATAGTGCACTACCCACGCAGCATCCATTTCCGTTGGGGCTGAGTGTGCATACCCATGACTTTTGTGTACCAAGCCTTTCAAACAGCACCCGGCCTAGTGGTATGGAAATGCAACAACATACCAAGGCTTGATGATACTGTGGGTTACCCACCTGCCGAGATATACAAACGCAGCAAAAACGGCTTGCTCCATGGCCTGTCGCAGTCCTAATCTTCTCTTCTTGGCACCTGAGCTACAAATTATTGAAGAAAAGCTCTAAAAATGATATGAGCATCAGCTCACTTGGGCAATGATGCAGTCGTCAACCAATAAATGTAAATGTGCACACAACATGTGTTTATTCTAGAGGTGCCTTTGACCTTCACCTGCGTGTCATCTGCGGGGCTTGTTTTATCATCATTGCTATCTCATGACTGAGAAGGTATGTTTATATTGCGGGTTGATGACAAAATCACAATAAAAATACAGCGATATGAGTAGCATCTGCTGCTAGGTTCAATGATGAGTTATCGTAAAAAGTAGTTGATGAGATATCTCTCTTTGCATACTATTTCTATTAGATTCTTAGAGATGCACATTTTTGATATAGAATGATCACTGGATTGAACATCGTAGAGTTGGATTGATCTGTATTGGGCACGGCAAGTTTATTTGAGGTATTGCGCGTATCTGGAAACCTTGTTAATTTTGGAAACGCATAGTAAAAATTGAAAACGGAGGCCTACCAGCCAGTAAGTATGTATCAGGGACACACAATGAGCGTGGCCGGGGATCATTACAATGGAGTAAAATGTGTTAAGTTATGCCATTGTCGTGGCAGTGTTACGGTACTACTACGGTACTAGCTATGTAGCGATGTGAATCTGATACATCCTTCCAGCCCAGCTCGCAACTAGCTCGCCAACCATCTACTCCACCCTACTC
>JALLAU010000592.1:0-13953 GCA_036939495.1 Thalassiosira hispida
GAAGTGGAGCTAACGATTGACTTTGGCCGCGTCGATTCTCTTCTCGCAATCATTGAAAGCAAAGGAAAGCGACAGCTCATTAATTTATTTATCTAGTAGATTTAGTCAGTCCCACGAAATAGAGCCCCCAAAAAAGTGAGTCCCAGCGTCAAGAATAATGGGAATCGATCGGTCAAGGTGGAACCAGAAAAAAACGCGCAGAGTGCGCGACCCTGTACACCTCTCTTATATTAACCTCTGACAAGCTAGGCTAATACTCATCAACCACCCTACCACATACAACTCCAAGGCGCCCAACATAAAACCGTGAATAACTAGTCCTAATAGCTGTCCAGGGATATCTACCTCACATCTTCGAGGAGAAAGGATGTTAGCAATTTGTTAGAACTCGGCAAAGTATCATATCATGGGGATGGACATTCATGACCGACCATTCTTGGACATAAATTTCTTACCTCAATAATCCAGTATGGCTTCACAATACTGGTTTCGTAGTCGAGCAAGTCACACACAGGGTATGTAGCTAGATCGTTCTCGACACCCGGGTTGGTAAGTGTGCTAACAGTGGTATCCACTCATCCAAGATGGTTCCAATCACATGCGGCTGGATTCCAACAGTAAGGCTAGTAGTAGTAGAAACGGTTTTCAAAAGGTTTTCAGTGTTTACCACAAAATAAGAGAAAAAATCATGAAGAACACTAATCGATATGGCTTACCCTGCCATAACCAAACGCTTCGTGAGCTTCTTATGACCAGATGCAAGCAAATAACTGACACGTACAAGCCTAGCAAAGTACGGAGTGGTGAGAGCATATAAAAAATGAGTTTGGATGAGCTTTTTGTTGATAAGTAAGTTAAGGTCATGTTTGCTCAAATTCGAAGACACCATCACCCATCACGGAAGACAATTACAAGGTGAAGCTCGCTGAATTGAAGCTGGTAACAAAAAACGCAGCGCCATAAAAAACACAGCACCCATATATATAAAAATCAACATGTTCCATTCGCGAACTTTAGTTGAGTGACTGTGATCTGTGAGATACTTTCTACTATGTCATACACATACCTCAACGAATTGGAATATCTCCTTAAGCGGTTCAATAAGGCTTGTCCCAAGAGCGCATTGCGAGCGCTAACACTCAAACTTTGTTGAACACTCATATTCATTAAAATTGGAATAATTGACGCGGCAACAAGAAAGCAACCAATCCATACTTGAAGAGCTTTCGCAAAATCCCAAGCGGAAGGTACTCCACCCAGCCAGGTGTCATTTGCTTTTTCATCGCTTCCGCCTCTTCTGCTGACCTGAGGACTTTCTTCTTGTAAATGACTGGTGTATGAAGATGCACACAAGACCGATGGTGACAATCCATTGCATATCTTTCATATTGAAGCCCTCGGCATCGTTATTCACTTTACAACAGTCCTGAACGTGTGTGTCGGGGTCGCAGTTGGCATTCTCGAATGTGCCTAGTAGGGTGTAGCGAACACAGGCTTAATGAGAACACGACACTCCAAGACGTGCCAATGATAATACAATGACTGAAGGTAAGGCTAGCCGCAGCATGCCACATATCTCATCGCCCTGCTCATCGCTCAAGGCTCAAGGCTCAAGGTGTCGAACGTCGAACACATACATAGTTCTTTTGTTCTGGTTCTGCTCGCTCCGCCCAACTGTTACACCGTGTGTCTATCCAACCAACCGTTAGCCTCCCTTCTCTTGAGATCTTAGCGATATTGTAGAAGATGACACCGGTCGCTCTTACTTCCCGCCTTTTCCACCTCAAAATGTAAACAACATCACTGACACCAATACCAATACCAATACACCAACGCCGAGAGATTGCGCCGCCGCCATAACTCTTAATCTTCCTCTTCTATTCCTCTTAGTCTTAGTTCCTCTCTCAATCAGTCCGCAACTGAACCATGCTACCACTTCACTGCCGTCGCAGCCTCCTACTGTCGCGGCGGTCCATCCGTCCCTCTCTTGGTACAGCATCAGCGATACCCAGAGCTCCGCCCACCGCCCTGGTTATTGCAAAGAACACATCATGTGCACAAGTATCAACTTCTTCGCTATGCGTGGCACGGACAATGTCATCATGCAGCGGAAATCATGTATCATCCTTCCAATTCTCTTCATCGTCAAGAAAGCTATCGTCATCAGCTCCCCAAGCTGCAGATGTCGTGGACTACATGTCCCTGCCCCACTCATCTCCGGAGGTACAGGCCCTCATCGACCGACACGCTCACAAGCCCCAGACCTCGGCCTCGCTACAAACGCTAATGAAAACAGGCCGTGCCGAATTCCTACACAAAATGAACGACACACACGGCGGAGGATATGCCAGCATCGGCGACATTTCCCTAGAAGACGATCAATCCGAAGCCACGCCACTAGTTCTACTCCAGGTGGCATCCTTCCTGCGACGCGAATTGCCCATCCGGCTGGCCCACAGAATCCAGGACCTGAGCCGCGTACCATTACTGCAGGACATGAGATCGGTCCAACAAGTCAAGGAATTGTACATTACATCCTTCCTCGAAATACTGTCGGCGGACAAACACCCCCCCACGCGCGAAGGACAAGAGGAGTGGGAATTGAAGTTTGCAAAGATTTTGGAAAATGTGTACGAACGCCACTCTAGTGTATTGGTGCAAATGGCACGGGGGGCGTTTGAGCTACGGGCTGCGATTCGAAAGGGTGCACTGTTGGGGGGTGACGACGACGGCTGCGAGGGCGAGGGACAAAAGACTCTCAGCGATAAAGAACTCCAGGTGGGACGGGATGCCGTCGAATTTGAACTCATGGAATCCACACACGCGTTTTTGGATCGATTTTACATCTCCCGTATTGGAATCCGTGTGTTGATCGGTCAGTATTTGAGTTTGAGACAACCTCCCGTGGAGAATTATGTGGGGATTATATGTAGTAAGACTAGTCCGTACGAGATTGTGAAGAGGGCGATTGATGATGCTGCGTTCATGTGTACGAGAAAGTATGGGGATGCTCCTGAGGTTATTATTACGGGACGTTTGGATATGTGAGTTAGTTGTTTTCTTTGATATTTTATATTATTTCATGCATGTGGTGATAGGAAGAAATGGGGGGATGATCCTGTGTAAGATGGCGATGATCCTGTATTTTGCATCTACTAATGAACTTTTTCATCTCCATACCAAAAAGGACATTTCCCTATGTCCCAACTCATCTGCATTACATCATGGTAAGAATGGAAGATATGAGAGTATGTACTACTTTCATACTTCTTTTTCGTGTCCTGATCTATAATCTGACACACCTGTCTCGCCTACGTTGACGTTAGCTTGAGCTCCTGAAAAACTCCATGAGAGCGACGGTTGAATATCACGGCATCGATGCTGATTACCCCCCAATCAAAGTTGTCATTGCCGATGGATCCGATAATGAAGATGTGATTATCAAGGTGTCGGATGAGGGTGGCGGTATCCCGAGGAGTAACATGAAGAGAATTTGGAGCTACGTGAGTAGTTACATCATTATTTTGTATTATTTGCATCACCACACTTTTGTAAGGATTGGATAGATGCTGACTTACAGTGATACATGTACAATCTCGTCACTTTCGATATCATGGACTGCATTTTGATAAACCAACCAAAAAAACATCAAACAAAGTTATTCACAACTGCCGATCCTGAAATCCAAGAGGGTATGGTAGCCTTCAATGAGAATGTAGACCATAATATCGACTCTCCATTGGCTGGGTTGGGGTATGGTTTGCCCATTAGTCGTAGTTATGCACGGTATTTTGGAGGAGATCTATCAATCATGAGCATGGAAGGGTGAGTTTACAGATTGGGTTTGACACCGTGTTGTTGTTCTTTGAGTGTTTTGAGATTGTACGATACATCATATTATGCTCGCATCATCTTATTATTTGATCTTATGTTTTTATTTGGTATGACATAGATATGGAACAGACTGTTTCGTGTATTTGACCCGCCTTGGTAATACGAGGGAACCTCTGCCGATTTGATTGCGTGAGAAGAAAGGGAAGAAGGGGGTGCTATCTGAGCCAATATAATTGATGACAATGTTTGACACGTCTATTATTAGTACCTCACTCAATGGAATCAACTCTAAATTTTCATTTATTGTATATTATTGATGTTATTACAGAACGGAAGTAATAGATGCCGAACCACGTGGCGCTTAAAGACTCTTACGCTCCTATTAAATTCCACTCACCGGGCATGGGCTGCATTTCTAATTATCCATGCCTCTTGCATACTCCTCTATTGGTGGCTAGGTTGGTACATCCTGTATGGCTACATATCTTCCTCTTAGCAACATGTCGTGCATACTCCTATATTGATCACTTGGTTGGTACATCCTGTATGGCTACTATCGTCCTATTAGTACCATGTCTATGCATACTCCTCTATTGGCGGCTAGATTGGTACACCCCGGAATGGTTGCATTTCTTCAACTGAGCACTGTGATTGACGCATACTCCTCCTACGATGACAGCATTGATACACCCCGGGTAGTTCCATTTCTTCAATGAGCCCCGTGTTTGACGCATACTCCTCCTTTAATGGCTATGTCGGTACACCCTTTATGGCTGCAGGTCGGTACGCCCTGCATGGCTGCAACTTCACCAACTTGAATATTGTAAAAATTACATGTTCAACTGGGCACTTAGTATTCTCGCTAGCTTGGCTTAAAAGACAAGAAATATTCACTTCCACAGCTTCTTGAATTCATCCACTATCAAAGATTCAGATAAATTTTAGGAAGAGGTGGATTTCCCAGAAATAAAAATCAAGTCAGTGGTGAGACATATTTATTGTCCTGCATTGTCTATTATGGTGTGTCAATGGATTGCAACTGAGAACATGTTTCACTATTAGGAATACATTGAACTACTTGAACTTGACAAAGGCTCAAGTCACATGTTCGAGGGCATACTACGCAAATGACTCTAGGGAATGTAATCGATTAACCATCAAAATACTGCTACTCGACTCGAAATCGTCATCATAACCCCCAGAGCCAGCATTGAAGCATCAAAAAATGTGCATACTGGTCGAGTCTAACTCGGCGCTTTGCTTGGCTGGATGGATGGCACTGCCTTGAGGTTGACTCCCATGTAAGATACTGAGAACTGATTCATATCTATTCATATGTTGTTGATATCGTGTTATCATAACTATTTTCATTTACGTACTGGTCGAGTCGTCAGTCAGGGGTCGATATTTTACAGTCCAGGGCAGACAAACTCATCCTTAGCTGCCCAGTCTCCACAAGAAAAACGATCCTGCTGCTGCTGACTGTTACTACTACCAAGGCCACGAAGACCCTGGCAACCGCCAACCGGGGTCTCCACGCAGAGTGTACACACTTCCGAGACAGCATTTCCGGCCAAGTCTTGAACAGTGAAAGAGAAACTGATATGATCGCCTACTCCTCCTGTGTCGCGAACAACGAGAGTTTCGTAGCCTTCGCCATCACCTGATGTTTCGGTAGATACCTCGCAGCCTCGATTCACCTCTTTGTCGTTTCCGTTACAGGCCTTACAGAAGTCGTGATGTACTGCGCCGCCTTTGGGTGCAGAGACTGGGCATCCATTGCTCTTTTGGAAGGGATGAGACATTCCTGGAACAAGGTATAGCGGAGTAACCTCGATTGGTACTTGGCATGGCCGAACAATGCCACGGTGTCCACAATCGATATACGATGGTTCCAACGCCTCGGAGTCAACCACTGTCACCGTAGCTTGGCATGAATCTATATCACCAGATTCGTCTGTGATGGTCAATTGAACAAGAGTATCGCCACGATTATATGGTCCTTCGGGCGATAGAGTAATTGCAGGGGTTGCATTCTTTTCATCGAACGAGCCATCATCGATGCTTGCCGGAGCCCGACAATTGCTTTCAGCATCGACAATCACTGATTTGCATTTCGCCACGGGCGGTGTTTTGTCAATGGTTGGGCTGGTTGACAATTTTTCAGCTGGAGGAGGCAAAGGTGTGGCATTTCCACCGGACGAACCAGGTGCAGCAGCGCCCCCGCCAGTCCCGACATAACTCCCTCCTCTACAGTAGCAGCAGGAGACGTACTTCTATGGACGATTGCCTCGTTTGAGCGATCGCCCAGAATCAATCTTACGAGAGATTGGCAAGTACTTCGAGGTGCACCATATGGATTCTTTTGTGGGGGAGCTCAGGGAGATCGAGCTCGAGACTGGACATAAGTGCTGGTCTTTTGGTTCAAAGCAGTATATTGAAGCTGCTGTGAATAACGTTTTTGATTATTTTAGCAAGCGTAACCAAGTCCTAGCTGAAAAAGCAGCAACACCTCTCACAAGCAACTATCCTCCTGAAGTTGACGTTAGTGAGGAGTTGGGTCAACAATAAGAAGCATCATACGAACATTCTCTTATTGGTATCCTATGTTGGATAGTTGAGCTTGGGTGAGTTGACATTAATTGTGAGTATCAGTGATGTCCTCGTGTTTAGCTTTACCAAGAGAAGGTCATCTCCAAGAAGTGCTTCATATCTTCGCATATTTGTAGAAGCATATGAACTACAAGATGGTATTTGATCCAAGTCTGCCCGAGATGGACATGGACTCATTCCCAAAGCAAGATTGGAACTACTCCATCTATTCCACGCCAGGCGAGGAACTGAAGGAAGAGTTGCCATCAAAGATGCCTGAACCGCTTGGAAAATGTTTTGTGATTCGGGTTGCGTTGATGCCGATCATGCCGGGAAAGGCCTAACTCAACGATCGACGACTGGCTATGTTGTATTCCTCAACAAGGCTCATATCTGTTGGTTCTCAAAGAATCAAGGATCATTGGAAACGAGTACCTTTGGTAGCGAGTTCATGGCAATGAAGCAAGTTACGGAATACCTTCAAGGTCTTCACTACAAGCTCGTATGTTTGGCATTCCTGTGGTGGATGAGCCAGCATATGTCTATGGCGACAACCAATCTGTGTTATGCAACACGTCCTTGTCCCAATCTACACTAAAGAAGAAATGTCTGGCAATTGCTTTTCGTTCCGTTAGAGAGGGATGCGAAAGGGACGAGAGGCGAACAACCTACATCAATACGCACTTTAATATGGTGGACTTGATGACCAAACCGCTATTGCGGGCGATAAGCGGTGGGGTTTTGTGCGGATGTTGCTACATCATATCTAGGTATGTACCTAGACCTAGAGTTGGTATGGGATGGATACCGGTCAGTCGATAGGGGAGATCGACGAAGTGAAGTAGGGCACGTGAGCCTGAAGCCACTTGGCCATGGGATTAGAGTACGAAACTCGAACCCAGGGAATCGTGTACAGTGATATTTACAAAGAATATCTTATGGGGAGTGGATCCAACCACTTATATTTGTATGTTAGAAGAAAAGAAAAAGAAGAAGAAAGATTAAGGCTCAACATATCGCATCTAGCTTTGAGGCTCCTCATATGTAAGGTTATGTAATACCTGGAGTACTCATGTTCGCATCTGGCAATCCAAATTGTGTTCAATATTGGCTTGTGGGGAGTGTTTGACTGCGAAGTGTGTGAGTGCGTGTCGTAACTACCATGTGAGTAGACGACTAGATAGAGTACAGTTTAGACCGAAGAATAGAGACCATAGTTTCAGTAATCATTCGTTGCTATGCATATTATCAAAACCTTTGCAAAATATTGCAACACGTGGTATATTATGCCATTCACTCAAGTGCGCGTCAGCCCGCTTATGCACCCTAAAATAGAACATGCCTCAACACGACCCAGAAAAATTTTGCACGTCCATTGTGTTGATTTGTAATTAGGTCCCATGGAAACTGCATTGCATGTTCAATGAGTGAGGCGTATTGAGAGTTGCGCATTTTCTTCTAAAGCTACGAGCTTTGGTTGCAAATCTACAAGGTCAATTTCTACAAGAGGAATTAGGGGTTGTAAAATTGTGCTAGACTGTGGCTGAGTCGTCTTGCAACATCCCATGACACTATGGCAGAGCGATATAATCAATTGTTTAATGTTGTCCATAAATAGAGCACTGTTGAATCCTTAGCCTGGCATACTCCCAACTCCCGAAGCATTGGCAAATATTAAAGTATAAATACTATTTGTTTAGAAGAACTGTTGAACCCAATTCAGTAGTGTTGCTTTTTATTAGCCAAGCCGTGGGTAACGACGGCTTTCGGATATTCAGCGAATGATGATAGCTCTAGAATTTCGCAAACACAACATGACAGCAGTTTTCACAAATTTTAAATTGTGAAGACGCTGGGTACTCTCGTGTCACATCCTGAGTCTTAGCTAAATGACTTGCTACTACTATACCTAGGTAGATACATAAGTGTATCATGCAACATATACGACTTACCGAGAACTATGAATGTATCAGCTCTCGAGTCTTGTTTTGTTCTACTACTCTCTGCTGACGCGTACGTTTCAGTATGATCAGCAGAAAAAAGGGAACTTGTATCGAATGGCACTAGTCCCCAAAATATGTAGATCACCTCTTTACCTCGCACTTGATACAATTTTGAGCTTTGCAAAAGGTCCCGTAAATTGTGTGGCCTTGAGTGGGCGACAATTGTTCGTTCAACTGCTAGATTATTTTATCTTCACAAAAAGTATATGCATATTACAATTGATGTCCATAAATAGAGAACTGTTGAATCCTTAGCCTGGCATACTCCTGATATTGATACATTCACAAGCACGAAACTTGACCTACTGAGTTCCTATATAACTAACTACCCCTAGCAGGCAGTAGGAAAAGTAAAATCTGTGCTCTCACTTGGTCCAAATTCTCCTCCTTCGGCAAGGATAACCTCTTCATTATTGGTCGTGACGCTGTAACTACCCTCGCCCCAATCGCAACACATGCCATCCTGGTATATTGTAGATAAAGCCAATTGGAAAAGAGAAGGTAAGTTGTTCTTGCATTCAAAATAACAATGATAATTCACTACATAAAATATTATTGTACTCACCTGATATACATCATAAATTGTGAACACGTAATCCCCGGCGGGCAAACATACCTCTTGGGCATCTTCTGCCAATCCAGTATCGTAAGGTTGCGAACTTTCGACGATCACACCATTTTGTGATATTTCCCAACTCTCATCCTGAGAGTAACTGTCAAAACTAAGGTTCACGTACAATGGGTAACAATCTGCCGGGGCTGGACAGGGATCATTAGGTGGTGGGTCGTCGGGCGTGGAAGAATTGTCGGCGGTAAAAGTAGTTGTATCGCTCTCTCCAAATGATCCACCAGTAGCAATGACATTGTCCCCAAAAGCAAGTTGGTAGGAACCCTGGCCCCAATCACAACACCTTAAATTGAAAATGTGTAAGTTGAGCGAGTTGAATCTGAGAAACAAAACAAATATGATGACAAAAGGAAATAACTTACATTCCGTCCCCATAAACATCATAAATAGTAAAATCAAACTGAAAAAAATGTATGACACATGGGATATATTGAGTGAGTGAAGCTGATCAAGAAAACAAATGTGACGTAAAGAACATCACACTAGAAACTCACAGTCCCCTCAGGTAAACACACTCTCTGTACCTCAGCGGGTAAATTGGCCAATGATTCAGTGTACGGAACCGAGGTTGCAATGGCCGCACTTTGTCCTTGTGGTATAATCTCCCATCGAGTATCGGTGGGATACGTGTCAAGTGTGACGGATACATCCAACGTATAGCATTCTGTGGATTGAGTCGGTTTTGGTACAGGCGATGGAGTTGGCTTTGGGATTGATGGAGTTGGATCTGGATTAGGCACTGGATCCGGCGCAGGAATTGAACCTGACATAGGCGGCGTTGGCTGTGCTGGAGGCGTCGGCGCCGGAGCTCCTCCTCCTACCGTAGGAGCCGGGGTAGGTTTCGGCGTCGGTTTCATCGTTTCAACGAACGGATTATCAGGATCGAACGGCATTGTAAAAACTGTAGTGTCGCTTTCACCAAACGCTCCCCCACTCGCGATTAGATCGCCCTCTACCGAACGGACTTGATAAGACCCCTCACCCCAGTCGCAGCACATGCCATCAGAGTAGACATCATACATAGAAAACGCGTAGTTTCCAGGGGGCAAGCAGATGCTTGATTCGTAGTCTTCCAGTGCCTCGTCAAATGCCGGAGCCTGGGCCATTACGAATCCATCCCCAGCCTTGATGTCGTATGAGGTATCCTGGGGATACTGATCAAAGACTAGCTCAACGTTGAGACACGTGGGCGACCCCGGCGTTATCGACGGCATCTCTGTGGGAGAAAACTGTAAAAAGAATGAAAAGTCAGTCTACACCCACCAAAAGATTGCCCCAATACTAAAATAAAACAATCTAACTCACCGTGGGAAATGGCGATGGAGCCTCTGATTCGCGCGAACAACTCGTAAAGTCGTGTGCGTGAACTTCCCGCTCGGATGCAAGCATTAAATGACCATTCGATAGGGCGATAGATGCACCGTCGTATCCTAGGTAGTCACCATCGGTTTCCAATGTCAGCGACTCGCGTTTCCACTCCTTGCTAAACCTATTCTGGGTGTACAATCGAACTTCATTCCCCACCGACAATGCCAACATGTTCGCATTGAGCGTCAATGGATATTCATACAACTCCGGGTCCGATATGGCAGGGAAGCTCATCTCCTGAGCACGAAAGTATCTCGAAGACGTATCCCGATTGTTCTTGGCATAAAAGAATAATCCCCCAGCCGTAGTCGAATACACTAACGAATCCCAACCCATACTAATCGAACTCACCGGACCCCAACTCGCACTCACATACGGTAATTCCTGACTCAATGTCAAACTAATACTATTCTCGTTCCGATTCACCTTGTACAATACCAAGTTCGTATCACAATCGGCACTAATGGCAATCACATCATTATGTATCTTGGTAGAGTATCCAAAGAATTCCTTCTTGCATAAATCGTTCGGTTGGATCCGTTCGAGTTGGAACCAATTCCCGAGATCTTTTTGAAAGACTGTTATGGAACCCTTGCGATTGTTCTCTTCGGGGGCACTGACTACGATGAGATCATTGTCAATGTCTACCGATAAACCAAAGTCGGAATTTTCGAATAATCCACGGGATGCACCTCGGTATTCGTCGGGGATGAAGGCACCTTTAAGTTGTTTCCATTCTCCCGTAGTGTCGTCCTTCTCGTAAATGAATATCGCTCCGGTTTGTAACGGCTGGTCGGAATTGGCACTAACGTCCGTAATAGCTTTCGGTGCCCCAATAACAGCGGTATTACCAAATATGGCCACGGAGGATATTTCACCAACATCCTCCTTCACTCCATAAACTTCGTTCCGTGTCCACAATTTGCTCTTGGAGTCGAGCGAATAGAAGGCTATTTGACCCTCGCCAGTGGATACCACGGCATTATTGCGGTGTACGGCAACCTGGGGATAATTCCCATCCAACGACCGAACGCCCAAATCGTGCACCTTCTCATCTGGCAAAGTGTTGCATCCCGTGGGTGGATCGTCGGGGTTGTACCCATCTTGATGATCCAACGGTCCCACTTCTCCTCTCTTATTCACTGGAGATTGAGTTGGTGCATTATTCCCATCGCCGGTTGGTGACGAAGGGGAAATGTATTCATCCTCGTTAATGATTATCACCGTTTCTTCCTCTTCCTGCTGCCCACGTCTTGTCAAATAAATGCTCAATACCACCGACAGTACAATCAAGATGATACAGCATACGATGCAACCTATTATACCCAACAATCGTCGACTTGTCGATTCACCCCTCTCTTCTTTTCGTCGTTCCCTCTTGCGCTTCTTAGCCTCGGCCTCTCTCAACTTGTCCTCCTCCTTCTTGCGTTTTTCCTCTTCCTTCTTGCGTTTCTTTTCCTCGGCCCTGCTCTGTTTCTTTTCTTCCTTCTCGGCCTTCTTTACTTCCTCTTCACCGGGTACTGCAATCTCTGTTGGAAGGTGGAGCGATGACGATGGCGATGGTTCTGCGGTCAGTCTTTCGGGGCGATGATTGTCTGAATCTACCACCACAGGAGGCGGCTGTTGTTGTTGTTGTTGTTGAACATTATCGGCAGCATCAAAATCACTTATGGACGAAACTTGCATGGCGGATGTCATTGCCGCTGCACCACCTACTGCAACGACACCCACACCTACAGCAGCTGCTGCCATGGCAGCCTTGTTCGATCCATTATCCTGTTCTTTCTCTTCGTTGTTCTCGTCAATAGTAGTAGACCTGTCGCTATCGATATTGTTGTGTTCGTATGTATCATTCCCCGAGGATAGTACCGTTGGCAATGCCGCAGCTGCACCAACAGCTGCTGCTGTACCAGCCAATGCAGCAGCTGCACCTGCCTCAAGATCATTGTCATCATTCTGGCTCGTAGATTCTTCGTCGTCGTCGTATTCATCCTCCATTCCTTCTAATACTTCTACTTCCTCTTCGTCATCCGCCTGACGAATGCCCATCGATGTCAATGTATCCAAAAGTTCCGTTTCCCGACCGGAATATTCCTCGAGCAATCCGTCGATTTGATCGATTTCGGTTGGCATGACTTTTTAGAAGAAGGGGAGATACAGGGATTAATTAGTCAATATGAGAATTCAATATAGTTGGAAATACAGGCACATGTGTGATATATATGAGTGAAAATGGATATATCCCCCACCCTAGTTGACAACAATTTGCTTCTTCGATTGATTTATTTCACTCAATACATGAAGAAAATCTTTCAAATGATATATAATATCTCATATAACTTACCTGTATTTGCAAAAAATGAGGACAGAGGTGGAGAGAAGAAGGAAAGATTGGGATTAGCAAACAATTGTGAGACACGAGTGAATTTGGGATGTTCGCCCCCGCCCCCCCCCCTCCATGAAACAATAATGAATGTCTCTTTTTTACTCACCCTGCAAAACCAACTTTTCAACCAAGGTACGAAATTCATTCATCATTCCATCATCATCGTCATCTTCATCTTCTTCTTCTTCGTGACCCAACACTTGACCTAATTCTTCTTCGCCATCGTGATCATCATTGTTGGGTGAATCATAAGACGCAGAGGATGATTCCACATCGAGTGGTTTCCCAAGGGGTAGCATGGGCAAGTCAATTGCATCTAAATCGATATCGCCATCATCACCATCATCGTCATTGGTGTCTTGATACTCGTTCGATTCTGAAGCTCCTCCTGCAAATAATGTCGTCGGTTTGGCCATTCCACCTCCTGCCAACGGATTGGGAGCGGGAGTCGACGAAAAATCAACATCATTGCCACTATCATCACCTCCTCTAGTAGCTCTAGTAGCTGATGATGACAACGGTGTAGATGTAGGAGAGATTGTCATCCCCGGTGCCATTGGCGTAGAGTGTGCCGTCTTTTGTGCCCATTGCGAAAACAATGCATTTTTATTTGGTGATCCTGACATATTGTTGTCCGATTTGTACGCGGTGCTATGGCTCAGACGTCTAAAGCAATGTGACCACACACAAGTTGTGAGTGTGAGGCTCCTGCTGCTGCTACAGGCGGCTTCAATAATTCATTCGCAACAACAATCTATGCAAAATTGAGAGAAGGGTGTGACTCTTTCAATCGTTCAAATAAGTGCACAACCAGGAGAATCAGGAACTGTTGACAATGACAAGACAACTGCTCTCAACCTCAACACGTTTCAGTCAACAAAAGCGCAAAGACGCTTCGCTCGAATCGGCCGCTTCCCTTTTGAGTTTGAATATATTATCGAAAATGCGACCACAAACATGCAAATGCAATGACACATGAACGACAACAACCGCTCTCTGATCTGATGTTGTGAAAAAATCGCGCCATTTTTGCTCTGCCACCACAAGACAGCTGTCTCAGGCCCATTCCGTCAAGAGTTTATTTTCATTCGGCCTATTTCTGGCATATTTCTTTTTTTGCGTCGTCCGTCCGTCACCAAAAT
>JALLAU010000593.1:0-13932 GCA_036939495.1 Thalassiosira hispida
ATTGAGATCTTTGCCGTTGCACCCACCTGCCTAGATTGGGATCACTGGCAGGGACAAGGCAATTTTCGTGTATTTTGTAATAGTTAAGGAAAAGTTGGCATTTTCACTCCCATGCAAGATCATATTGATTGAGTTTGGTCTCATCCTCATCCGTCATTCCAGGTATGGAAGCCACATCATCAATATATGTGGTATTGATAATTGATACTGGTGCTGAGTTGCTTGTCATCACTTCTAACCACTGCAATCACTGATTTCTCGAGCAATACTAACAAACTGGTGGACATATTTTGATACGTCCCATTGCCATCCGTAACGACTTTTACGATAGGTCATCTGAAAAGATGTACACAGTAGGGAGAGCCGACACCCCAAGCAGAAGCATACCCAATAGCGAGTGAGCATTATTTTATCAACATGCACTGTTATTGTTCGCCCCTCTGTTGCTCCAGCATCTCGAATCCAACGAGAGAGTTGTAGGGAAGACAGGGGAATGAGCTGCAGATGCGGTAGTAGGGAAATGTTAGGGAAGACAGCTTTTAGATCCTTTTTCCTTTTGCATTGAAGTTGAGGGGTAGGTATATTGTACTTCGTACAGGTTCCTATGTATCTAATGGCTAAAAGCACTCCACGAAAAGTGTTAGTTGTCCAACGCAACACACAAACAACGGACTGGTTACAACCTGTTGAAGGGGGGAGGTTGACTCATAATCAATACTATTCCTACGTATAGACTACCTATCTAAGAGGGATGGGAAGAGATCAATAACCAACAAAGAATTTGCATTTAGGCACACAAAAAGCTAAAGGGAGAGTCCAGCAAGCTCATGAAGTTCATCGCAAAAAGTAATTCTATTGAAAGCAGTTCCCAAACTCGCGTTGCTGGCCTTGTTAGGCGGTCCCAAGTTAATCAAAAAATTTATGATTGACCCCCCCTAGAGGCCCAAAATCAGGAGTATGGTTCCCCAATGGACATTTCTCCCCTGTCGCATGCAAAGTTAGTAAAAATGCATGACCCCTTCAAGATTGTGTCTGAAGATGAAAAGAAGAGTCACAAAACCCTGGGGTTGGCAAAATAA
Organism: Thalassiosira hispida; assembly: GCA_036939495.1. NCBI lineage: Eukaryota > Bacillariophyta > Thalassiosirophyceae > Thalassiosirales > Thalassiosiraceae > Thalassiosira > Thalassiosira hispida. Next base: position 1,080 of record JALLAU010000593.1, read on the forward strand.
AAATGAATTTGGTCCATGGAGGACATATAATCCAATCTCCAAACACCTCAAGACATCGATTACCTATGTGGTTTACATCTATTTAGACATTACTGACGTCATATTATGACGTCATTGACAGTCTGATCCTCATGCATGTCCGATGTGACTCACTAGCTTCTACTAAGACAGGGGGAATAATTACAGGGGAACAAGTCAGGTGATACCCCCCCCCCCTCTCAGACTAAGTCAACCATTTATTTTTATTAAATTGGGACCGCCTAAACGTAGTTGCATTGAGTTGTGTTTCTAAACTAATATCTAGTATGTAGGATAGGAGTACCTATATCTTAATACCTCTGGTCCCCTTTTGGCGGGAAAAGATATTTGCGGTCTGTTCTCGCCCGCCTCCGAAAGATCCGAATATCACAGCGCGCGCGCGGCGCGGAGAAGATCACACTCCTTTCTCTTGCTACATCTTTGACATCTTCGTCATTGGCTACCTACTTCTCCTCGAGGCTTAGTAGCAGGTTCATTTACTAAAGGCATAAACATTGACCAAGATGAGCGGTAGAGGCAGAGGACGCGGTGGACGGGGTGGTCGGGGCGGCGACTACTACAAAAACAAATACGGCGGCCGTGGTCGGGGAGGACGAGGACGCGGCTCCTACGACCGCACCGGCAGCGCCAGCAGCAACGCTGGCGGCGGTGGTGATGACGCCAACAAATCCGGTGATGGTGGCGGCGGAGGCGTAGGAAGCGGTGGCGGATTTTCCCAAACCCAAAATGAAGCCTATGATCCCAACATTCCCCGCCCCGGCGGAGACAATGGCGGCGCACACTCCGCCCTGATCGAGCTGCTCCGTCGTGTAGACGGCAAGCAATATCCCGGGTACCACGACATTGAATCATCGACGAAGGGTTGGGTCAACGATATGGAGGGCTATAGTCTTTACATTGCCCGATCCCAAAGTGATCCGTACGCCAAGCCCACGCGCTGTCGTGTCATTGTAAAGAGCGAGACGGCGAAATTTCCGCCCGTTTCGTATCAGAATAAAATTCGAAGTGTGGCGTTGGGGGATTATTTGAACCGAGTGTTTTATGATTGCTGCAAGAATATGGGGGCGGATGTTGCGGCTGGAAAGGAGGGGGGAGGACAGGGAGGAGGAGGTGGTGGGGGTGGGGGATGGAGTGGGTCTAAGGGTGGTGATATTGAGGTGAGATTTTTTATGGAATGGCTGGATCAATAGTGCGCTTCTGTATTTTATCCCATATTTATCCCATATCTTTCTTATCAACCTCACTTCGATATTCCCATGAAAACGGAAGATTATCAAACCGACCCAAAACGTCATCGAACAAACTGCCGTCCGAATCCTAGCCAACGGAGACGTATGTGCCCAATTCACCGTCAACCTTCCCGCTCGCGGTCGTACCATCCAGGGCCATCGTGCTGTCCAAATCTTCGACCAGACACTCCCCCAAATTGTCCAAAAGGCGTTGGTATACGCTTCGTTGGAACCTTCCGACGTGACTCGTCATGTGCTCAGTGTGGAGGATCAGGAATGGGTTCGGTCCAGTCTCGAAATTCGGGGTTTGGTTGCGTTTGTTCCCGACGGAGCCATGTTGCCACGAAAGAGTGGGGCTAACGACGAGCCAATGGAGAATATGTTTGGCGAAGAAGTGTCCACTGACGATTCTGGTAAACCGAAGTTGGTTCGGTTCCACTCTCCGGACACGCTACGTGTTAGTTTTGATCTGCCCAACATGGGAAAAACACTGGCTGGTATTGGTTTCCGAAAGGGCATCACTCTCATTGTTGGCGGAGGTTTCCATGGCAAGAGTACCCTCCTCTCGGCTTTGCAGTTGGGAATGTACAACAAAATACCTGGGGACGGAAGAGAATTCTGTGTGAGTGCTCCCAACGCTGTGAAGATTCGGGCCGAGGATGGACGTTGTGTGAGCCAGGTGAATATCAGTCCATTCATTAATAATTTGCCGTTTGGGCAGGGCACAGAGAATTTTACTACCGCCGATGCAAGCGGGAGTACCAGCCAAGCGACAAACATTATGGAGGTGAGAATATTATCTGTGCAGATAAATCTTTATGCTGGTTACTTCTTTTTGAACTGTACTCATCACACCTATCACACATCTTTCACTAACATTGTCTAGGCGCTAGAGATGGGCGCGAAGACACTGCTCATTGATGAAGATACTTGGTAAGATTATATCCATGAAAAAAAAACTTGATGCTATTCTCATTTCAAGATATTGCATACCTCATCATATTCGCCTCACATCTCTTGTGGTAAAGCGCCACCAACTTCATGATGCGAGATGATAAGATGATGCAGCTCGTGCACAAAGATAAAGAGCCCATCACACCTTTTCTCTATAAGGTAAAAACACTTGCAAAGCAGGGCATTTCCGTTATCCTTGTTGTTGGTAGCTGTGGAGATTATTTTGACGTTGCGGATACAACGATAATGATGGACTGCTACTCGTGCCATGATGTCACTGCTCACGCAAAGCAAATTGCTGCGACCAGAGCAGCAAATGGTGGTGCGTTGGCAGCGTCCAAGGCTAATTTTGGCAATGTTACGCCACGTTGTCCTGTTGGAGCAGCATTCAAGCCCAGTGGTAAAATCTCTGTTCGTTCCAAATCAGTGGTCACCTACGGAGATACTGAACTGGATTTGTCTGGCTTGGAGCAGCTTGTGAGCAAAGAACAAACTAATGCAATCACGTTGGCCCTTCAGCGTTTGTCGACATTGGCTCCGGGTAGCAAGATGACGATATTCCAAGTTCTCACTCAGCTGAACGGACTTTTGGATCACGAGGGTCTTGATTCACTTGCGAATGGACATTTTGATGGAACCCTGGCCCGTCCTCGAACTTTCGAGATTGCTGCCGCAATTAACAGACTTCGTTCGGATGGATCCTTTGCACAGCTCTAATACCACAGACCCCCCCCGCCAAATTAATTCCTACCCAGAAACGTACCAAAACATCCCTGTAGAACGCAAAGTTGATCTAAAGACCGCTTGAGGTGATTTTTCAATTTTTACAGAACTCGTAGTATATCCAAAATCTAATAGTCAATAAATCTCTTAGTGAACAGGCGAAAAGTGGTTAGCTCTTACGACATCAGTCGATACAATGTTAAGCTCTTTTGGCAGAATATAGCGTTTCTTTTGGGGAAAAGCCTCGGATTTCCATGGTCATCAGATCCAATATTTATCAGATTGCTTTGGCGAAAAGCCCATAATCATTTATTGGACTTGTTCAAGTACTTCAGGCCAAGTCCTTTGCAGACAATCCCACAGCGATGGGTCGCACAGAAACGGCGAATTCCAGGGAGTCCCATATCGGTTTTCCCGTAGCGTTGTCCCTTGCGGGTACAGATCGCAGGGTCAGTGAGCTGAAATTGGGGGAAACGGCCCTCTTCGTTCAAGACGCCTTGCAAATCGCAGACGATCATTTTATGATCAGTGTGTTCGTAAATCCAATGAGAAAACGACTGTACAAATTCCTCCAGCTTGACTATTCCACAATTAAGCTCAATAGTGTGAGTGTTGTGAACACCATCCCTTACATATCCGTTGTTGCTATTGTACTTTGTGAACTTTCCCGGCAGCATTTTTTCCACCAAATATCCTTTCTCTTCTTTTGTTCTGCTGTCTTTGATTGTGTAAACATGGCAAAGCATGAATTTGAGTTCTGGGGGTCGAGTCTCCCGTGTATTTGATTGCAAGAGTGTTGAGGTCCGAACAGCAGTGTTGAATCTTTCCGCAAGATCATAAGCAGTTGATTGTGCTAGGCAGAAATCGTTGTGAAATGCCTCCTTTGTTTCACTCTCATTCATATGTACACTATTCTTTGCGACAAGTGTCTTGCCAATTTTTTTGCACCCAGATGTATTGCGTTTTATCTCATGGAAGCGAAACGCAAGTCTTTCTGCTCCTCGACCAAAGGGTTTCGTTTCTATCTCCACTCCATTCGCACCATGGGTTGCTAGATCAACCTCCTTCCAAGGATCTTCTTTCCTGTTAAACAACGCCTTATCGAATCGATAGCGCTTAATTGAATGGTTCTTGCCTATCCAAAACTTCTCGCTGGGGAACTTTTTACCAACGATTTGTCCAGTGTCTCTCATTGAAACATCTTTCTTCACTTTCGGCTCAGAATTTTCTGTTGGGAGGTTTTCATCTCCGAGCAGTGTTGTTCTGTGAGAGGTTAGGGTGCTTGAGATCTGGCTGAATGTCTGTGAAAGTTTCACTGCGGAGAGCCCGGCATGGACAAACTGCCCACTGCTTCCATTTTCTGTCACTGTGCTCACCATTGATTGGAGCACTTCAAATTCTGTCTCTCTAGCCCCGATTCCCATGGCATATAATGAGAACTTTTCATGAAGGCAACCTGCCAACGATTTCAGAATATCAGCTCTTTTCTGTGCAGAGCATTTACCTTGGTCGCTTGGCTTACCATCAGATAAAAACACCAATGCGAAGTTGGGGAGCTCCGCTTGTTGTACACCATCTTCCAACAGATTATTGTATTCTTTTTCAATCCTTTCACTAACCAGAGATAATGACTCGTTGTAGTTCCCTTCGTGGGATGGTCTTGCAACATTTGGCCGTTTCAACAACCGATTGAATAAAATCCAATCAAAAGGAACTCGGTCAAACACAGCATTTCCTTCTTTCCTCATCTCAATTACAGTTACAGACTCAGCAAATAGATCATCCTGATTTGGGCGCTGACTCAATTGCTCAGCTATAAATTCCAAAGACAAAGTTCCAAATGCAGCATGGGAACGTGACCTAAACCCATCCACGTCTGATTCTCTCATACTTCCACTTTGATCTATGATGATGTAGGTGTGGCCTGTACAAAGATACTGGGGATAAGATACAGGTAATGCAATGTAAGACTGAAAGCTGTACTCATTCTTTGTTGAAGGTATATGACAGGGTACGATAAACTTACAGGGTCTTCTTTCAAAATACGTTTCAGCTCCGTGTGGTGCTCCATCTGTGCGATGGAGCATGGGTAGGGCTCAATACAAACTAGAATGCAGAGGTTAATATAAGATAACACGAGGAAACGAACTGCGACTTAATAAAACCAACCCAGTAAAAACTCACCTTCTTCCTTGTATGACGTAATTTCTTGAGTACAGGTAGGGTCCGTGATGTAGACCAGTCCATTGTGCAGAAACTTCCATCTACCGCCTTGCGCGGATACCTTCCGACCATATTTCAAAGCTGCTCTAAGGTCGTGCTTACTTATTCTACGAAGCTCTCTACGAGCACGTCCATGATGGGAAGATGTAACTGTGAACTCCGCAGTGGCACGGCTACATTCTGATGACGGGTGTATGCCTGACGAGTTGATGCTCGCCTGTTCATTCTCATCAATGTCAGCGAGTGAAGGAGATGATTGTAGTTCTATCGGATATCGCTTAAAATAAAAGACTTCGTGCTCGATGTCAGCATTGAAATGTACTCTTTTCTTTGACTTTGTTTCCTTGACAAATTCTACCTCTTCGTCGCTTTGGTTGCCGTCACTATCGTTGAGGAGGTCGATTACTTTTTGTTTACTTGCGCGACTTGTTCCAGTAGGTAGCCTTGCCGCTTCTGTTTTTGGCTGAAAAGCCGACGACGGGGGACTTAGAGGAATGAAATCATCTCCATTCCCTCCGAAGGGCCTCTTGCGGTCGGAAGGCGGTGCCATTGCTGTTGACGATGTTTGTGCTTTGTCTTTGTTCATGTTCATGACATTCATGATCATGATTCTGATAGATTCTGATGTCACCAAAATCCAAAATTGGTAGTGAGGTTGGAACTCGTGACTGATTGAGTAAATATTAGTCCCGTTAGTTCCGAGACGTGTCGGACGTCGCAAATACGCATAACCATAACCATAACCTATTGTATGTACCATATTATCGTAACCATAACTCTATAGCCTCTGACGTCTAGCCTCCGAACCAAAAAGCCCGCCTCCCTAGCCTGGTATGAAGCGCCCCAGACCAAAGCTCACCAGCCCGTTACTCCCTCCTGGAGTAGAGATCATCGTACCACCGCCTCCCTACGAAGCATGCACTTTCATTGACAAACTTTTAGTCTACGCGTCATCCCTCATCGTGGTTGGGTAAGTAGATATGAATTGCCAATCAATAGATATTTTTCACTTCTCGTTCCATATTTCTGAACTCACCAAATATGGAATCCAAAAGATCTCCACTGTGGTTCTATGGTGGCATTTTCTATCTGTATCGAAAATGGAAGCAATATCGTGCCCTTGCGGCGTTGGCAAAGGAAGGAAAAACAGTGGCAGACGATGGAAGTGTCGACAATGACAACTATTCCTGCAGCGGAGAGAGTTCCCAAGAACGTCCTGATAATATTCAACAATACACAAAGTATAGAAAGTTGGCATCAAAGTGCGGTGCAGCACTAGCAATGCTACTTTTGGTATCAATATGGGGCCCACATCGACATACACGTGTTGGAAAATGGCTCGATGTACGAAAGTGGAGGTTGTGGGATGCTTGGTTGAACTATGTAGGGTTTACAGTATTGCAAGACAACGGGGACTGTGGTGGAGATACAAACTCACTTTCCAATCATCAAGGATTCGATCCTAAAACTTCTCCAGCTATATATGCATTCGTACCCCATGGAATATTTCCATTCGGTCTGGCATTTTCCTGTTTACCCCAAAGAGGATACGAACAAACTTGGGGGGTATTTCGTCCCGTCGTAGCCACGGCTACGAGGCTCTTCCCATTAGTAAAAACCTTTATTGATTGGATGGGATGTGTGGATGCATCACGAAGTGCTGTATCTTCTGCCCTATCGCAACCAAACACTAGATTGGGCATATCTCCTGGAGGTATTGCAGAGATGTTTGAGTCGTACCCTAAGACAGGGTACCACCCCAACGATGAGGCGGCATTGCTGAAACATCGCAATGGCGTCTTCAAGCTAGCCTTGAAGCACAATTTACCAATTGTTCCAGTATACTGCTTTGGGGCTACAAAGATGTTTCGCAGAGTGCAATTGCCTCAATTCATGGAGACGTTAAGTAGAGCATTCAAGATTAGCTTATGTCTCCTTTTTGGTAAGCTGGGGCTGCCCATTCCATTCCGTCAAAGATTAATGTATGTTATTGGAAAGACAATCTGGCCATCGTCAAATATTGATACAAGTAGCTTATCAGGGGAAGAGTTTGATCAGCAAGTTCAGCGAATGCATAATGCCTTTTGTGATGAGATCATTAGGATATTCGATAGAAATAAGGGACATTATGGCTGGGAAAATAAGACGCTAAGACTGATTTGACTTGTATTCTAGCAGTTTCCCTAGCCGTCGGAGAAGGCGAACCCATCGAATCCGCCCTCCGCCGCTTCAAACGCGAGGTGAACAAGTCAGGTCATCTCCAAGACCTAGTTGCATCAAAATGGCCAACCAAAGACCCTAACCAAGACTTGCACACCTAAGCAGTGTAGTTCTCTACTATCGTACTCAACTGAGCTATGGCTGCGCCGAGCTATGAGAGCGTGATGAGAGGTAGGTCGCCTCTGAAGCGAAAGCAAGGGAGGGGATAGCTTAGCTTTCGTAATTTGGAACCTAAACCACAACCAACGCAGAGTTTTACAAGCCAATCAGAGCATGTGGTGCATCAGAAACGCACACAAATTTTCTTTCAACTACATACTTTACTTTTTCATCTCTTAACCCACACCCATGAACCCACTTTTACATTAAAAAATGTGTTCCCACAGAGGAGGACAGTAAAAAATGAAGCCAATAAATAATTGAGGTGATGACTTTTACAACAGCCAACGCCCCAATTCCCCCCCAAATTTTCTCCCCAGTAAAAGTGATCTATCTCACTCCCTCTCAGCCCCCCCAAATAGCCCCTTTCCATCCACATTATTTCTCTCTCCAAAGATGAAACAAATTTCCTATTTTTGGCCTTTCGATCCCTTTTGGAGCCCCATATTCCAGAGGAGAACTGTGTGACATTTCCAATCCTCTGCCTCCCTAGCTCGCTCTTTACAGCTATGACTATAATCAACAATAATATATCAAAGCGTTCAGAAACCTCTACCCTACCTCCTCCCTTTTTTGACCATCAGAATTATCCTGTCCCTGCTAAGGATTCTAATATACCCCCTCCTCTCTCCTCGTTTTCTACCTGTATCCCGGTGCATTCTGCCCATGAAACGACTGCGATCCCCTTTGTGGTGGTGGCGGTTGCAGCTGCCGTTGTTGTTGATTATACCCACTATCACTCCTCCTAAATTCATTAAACCCTGCACTCGCAACTCCACCCCCTCCAGAATGATACCCTCCCCCACTGTAATCTTGCACGCTGGCACTCCCCGAAGGACCGTTGTTCATATTCATATGCGCCATTCCGTGCGCTGATACTGACGATGATCCGCGTACTGCCGCGTCGTGGGCGGATCCGCGTGAATTGTAGGATTGGACGGAGGCGGAGGCACCGCGCGGTAAACGACGGCCTTTGCCGCCGAGTTTATCGAGTCTGTCGAGATTGCCTGAAAAGGGTGAATTGTTTGAACCGGGTGGTGGTGGTGGCGGAGGGGGGGGCCGTGATCCACGAGTACTACTACTGCGCGAAGAAGAATGCTTTCTCGGTGATTGTTGATGAGCGATTCCCCCCTGGGGAGGATCACGATGTTTGGAGGTACCACGGCTCTGGGATCTAGATCGATTCGGTTCCGGCGGTTCACTGTATGCCCTACCGCCCCCTCCACCGTAATTAGTAGTATCAGGGGTTCCTCCTCCTCCTCCTCCTCCTCCCTGGCTGTCGTCTTCGCTCTCCATGAGCAGACCATTCATCCACGTCCCCTCGGCAATACTCCCATTGGAATAATACACCGTTCCCTTCCCATCCGGCTTGTGATTGATGGAATTCACCTGGCCAGTGTAAGTCCCCCGCTGTCCCGTTTGGGGATCCGTGAATGCCATGCTCAGCACCATGGTGCGCTGTGCGGGAGGCGGGGACGCCGGGTGCTGATGATGCTGTTGGGGAGGAGGCTGTTGATGGTGAGGATGCGGGGGTTGGTAATAATTATCCCTCCCCCCTCCTCCTCCTCCTCCGCCATGTCCATGAAAGCCCGAATGATGTCGTGGAATATACTGCTCGCTCACCACGCTACCCGTCCCGTCCATGCTAGTTGGCGCCGTGGAGCCGGTGGCCTCGCTGAGATCTCCCTGGGGGTGATGTCCTCCCCCGCCTCCGCCTCCGTGACCATTGTGCGGGCCCTCGAAGCTGCGATTCTGTCCCTCGCTACCCACCTCCGATATGCTATCGGCGCTAGTCAGCCGATGCTTATTGCTCCTGCGCTCTCCCCTATCATCCCCCTTACCATGACGACTACTCTTTTTCTTCTTCTTCTCTTTTCGCCTGCCACTCCCGCTCTCTCTCCTTTGATCGCCATCATCTCTGCTACCTCCTCCACTGTGGTGATCCTGCTCGGCAATCTCATCGCGGACACGACGCATCTCGTCGAGGCAACATTCCGGACAGTGTCCTATTATTATTTTCCATCCTCCGAATATTTTCTTTTTGCGGAGGCGGATTGCGGGGTGGCGGACGCAGCGGCCCTTTTTATCGTATTCGGCCGTGTTTAGCTTGTCTCCCATGGTTGCTCGTCGTTTGTGTTGCCGTTGCGATGCGTTGTGTTGCTTTGGTTATTGCCAACGGCTATGATTAGTCAAATGGCCCCGCCGTCTTCATTGCCCTGCCTAACAATAAATCGAATCAAAATGTAGTCGTCGAGTTCGTCGTCATTCCCGCGCCGCCCATACTATTGCAATTGAAAATCAAAGGCCTGTGAACTGTGAATGAATCACAGTCTCTCCGTCTCTCCCTTTCCATTCAAATCCCGCATCACTGCCCTTCTTCTTGGTTCTTCATGTTTTTTGCCTTCGTGCAAACGATATCCTATGTAACTGATATGGAAGCACATGAAACTTTCGACAAAATTGATACGCGAAAGAATCCCGAGGCTTTTGTGAAATATCTTGGATACACAAAGGGCCGGTCTAGGAATTATAAAGACAGGTCATTTGAGAAAGGATTTGTAGATTTAAATATCCTTGGGTAGATGGAGATGGTGTTATTCAATGGATTGAAAATAGATTCGTCGGATTCGGATACTCGTTGAGTAGCCCCTCTTTCTCGAATGGGATCTAAATGTTGTGTCTATCGTTGAATTGGAATTTTGAGATGGTTCGCAACAAGTGTGGCTATCGTGTGCGGCATGTGTTATTCAATGGAAGATTGCATGCATCATCATCGTGGTACTCCCGAGGTTTTGATTTGCTAAATAATAGTCATGTAAAATCAGTGTAAAATCTGAGTAATAAAACGATGTTGGTGGCATGATCTTTGCCCCCCCCCCCTCATCTTGTACTTTTTAAGCTTAGATATTTGGCACAAAGCGTGTAGATTATTTTATTTGGTACTAGTGTCCGAAGCATTTGTTTCAGCCATTCACGGATCGCGAACGTGGGAGAAATGTTCTCTTGTCCCACCCACTCTATCGACATGGAGAACACAAGCACCCAAGACCCAAGACCTGGCAGGGCCTTCATTTCCCACTCTACAATTGCAGATCTATGTCAGATCCTTTCATTTTCATGCACGATAGGTGCGGCCCATAAGGCCTCCGTTTTTCACCCATTGATCAGCGACCAGATGTGCAGAGATGACTGTATATTGCAGCCATTCACTCTATGACAAGGGTACAATAAACGTTTCAACATAGAAGAGTCTTTCCAACCGCTCTTCTTTAACAACTTTCTATGAACTGCACAGAGAGCAATGCCTAGCAAGAGACCAAGACAAGACCTGGGCCTTCATTTCCCAGTCTAGAATGAGAGAGAGAATCCAGAGGAGTAGGTATAGGTATAGGTATAGGTATAGGTATCATTTCGTTCCATGCACACCCAAAGCCCATAGGGCCTCCATTTCTCGCTCATTGATATCACGCTCAGATTAATATAATGCGGAGGATAGAGATTTGTCTAGATCATGAAGATGTCTAATCTAAGAAAAGTCCCACCACAATCCCAAAGAGTTCCCAAAAGATTATAATGGTGCTGGGGAGTCGTTGACAATGTCTTTAGATGATTACTGACGCGTCGATAGTCCCATTAAAAAGTACTAAGTGATGATCCTCTTGCTCAATCTCCATCAAAACGACACAATAGTAGTTGGAAAGATGTAAAAGCCAAGCAGGGCAACAGCTTTGACAAAGAATGGGTTCAAATCAAAATCGTCGCACTACTAAAAAAGAAGAAGAAGCAATGGGTGTGTAGTGATCAAGGGGCAAGTGTTGCTGCCAGCTCTGTGTTGACGGATGAGATGACCAACGAACAATTGAGACAACGTAGGCTTGGCAGCAAGGAGGGAAAGCTGCCAGCAAGACCAACGGCAAAACTAATGCTTGCCTCGTGAGGAGACGTTCGTCTGCTCCCCTGGTGTACTCGGTGGATGGGATGGCGTGTAAGGAATCAAAAGCTTTTGAGAAACATGTGGCTTCGTTTCTAGCTTCCCATATGTAGCGTCATTACAGCGAGATGGTTAGTTTCGTGCATTCTCACATGTCACTGTAGATCATTCGTTCTAACACTCTTTTGCTTCGCGGCACGAGAACTGGTCGTTCGCTTCGGCCTGTGATTGAGGACGGCGTAGCCTTTGAGGCCATGGGAGGGATGCGAGTGTGATTTGGATCACGCGACCGCAAGATGGACCGCCAGTTGGCAGGATACACGGATAGCCGGTTGATCGTCGAGTCGTCCATCGCCTAGATACGAATCATCGATCAATTTGATTCTTTCAAGTCAAACGAGGAAATGCCACGCATATTTTGTTGAGCAGTTCAACTATGTACATGGCTTGTGGTCTAGATATATGTTATATGTCCCTAGGAATAATTAGTTTAATGTCTTTTTACATCACACACACACAGCACACACACACACACCTGCCTAATCCGGTTGAGAAGCCAAGAGGCCCAACTTCAATCGTAGAAAGGACCTCGAGGTATCCTAAGAACTTCCCTCAGACACACATGTATGTATGATTGGCGTTTTGTCTACTGTCTATTATATGAATAACACAAAAATGAATGACAGATATTCAGATTCAGATAGAGGATATAGATGGAAAGTGGCACAGGCTTCGTGGGAGGAGCAATATTTGCTACCTACTCACGAGATAGCTTATATGGAAACAAGATAACAAGTTTTCAGAACTAGAACTACCCATGAGCTTTATGCTGCCTGGGAGCTTTGCCTCTTCCAATTTGTGCCTCCTCTTTCCGTCGTTACAATTTACCTTGGTTTTGTCCGTTGTTGCTACACTTTAGACAGCTATGAAAATCTCTTGTTATTGCCATCTTTCACTTTCACGACGATAGGATAACATTCAACCACCCATGAGGATTTTTTGCTGGGAGCTATACTTCTTCCAAAAGGTGTGCTTGTTGGTGAGAAAACTCGCGAATGGAAAACAATTTCACATGTATGAAGCTTGCACCTACCACATAAAATGACTGTATAGAGTAAACAAGAACGATATTGCCATCATATGATTGTGTAATAGAAGGCAAATGTTACAGATAAAATGAAACCAATTTGCTACGGTATTCGTTTTAGTAATACATTTAGACACAAGCGCAAAGAGCAGCGCCGGGCCGCGCTGCCAATACCTCCTATTCACTATCCTACATGCCCTACCTAGTGTTTTACTGTACGCAATGGTACGGAATCTCGTAGGGTTACGCTATCCTGTACGAGGCTGAGTGTATCTTGCCGAACTCTCT
>JALLAU010000594.1:0-13930 GCA_036939495.1 Thalassiosira hispida
ATTTTCCTTTCCCAGACCGGTTATGCGATATGTCCGTGCCCTCCGCTCCGCATGCGCATGCTCACCCTTCTGTCTCAAATAATATTCTCGCTTCTCCCATTGTTGTCATTGTTGTCTCTCCGGTTCGCAAAGTTTTGTCAATTTTGTCCTCTCGGTCATAACGGAGAAATGAAGTATGGATTCCATCCATTGCTGTAAGGTCATCAACATGACTGGTAATTATTAAGATATGCCGTATGTCTCCAGTCACGAATGTTACTCTAATGACATATTATCATCTCAACGATATGGTAGAGATAGGTTCTCAGAGCTTCGTCAGTTCGCGCGCTGCGAACCAATGAAATTTCTGCTCACTAAAGCACGAGCGAGGAAATCAACTCTTTTTGTTGGTTGTACGAAACCTTTACTATCTAACTACCTGTAGGTAACCTACCTGGTATTTACCGACCCCAGCGGTTCTGGGCATCTCGCTCTCCTACCTATGTCCAACCACAACTCCCCCATCATTCTTCCTCGAGTACTACCTATTAGTCCAACCAAACAACGAGAATGATGATGATGGAGTCCAATGACGATAGTGATAGCCAGCCCCCTCCTCCAGCGTTGGGTACGGATGATCTGAGCGCGTCCTTTAAATTAAGATCAAGTGGCGGTCAATTGAATTTGTATCGTCCTCGCCATAAGCGGACGAACAAGGACCGCTTCAGTTACAGCTATAATGATCATCTCCGCCATCATGATCATGGATCGTCCAGACCAGGGACACCCTACTGGTCCAGACATTATGAACATGAACGACAGCATGATCATGGGCATTCTTCTCGATCCAACCGCAGGAAGAGCAATTTCCATGGGGCGAATAATCTCAAGACCATGCTGCTCTGTGTCATGGCCATGGCCTTGGTCATGAAGTTCAATCAAGAAACAAGGACGACTACGTCATTTGATCATAATAATGCAGCTACTACTCCTAGCTTCCGGGGGACAACGATGGCGAGTCATCAGTCCGATGCCGATAATGATCAGCGCACCCGAAAGCTCATGCGGCAGCCATATATTCCCAAGAGATATGCGCAAGAAGTGGATCAAGCTACGGTGAAGCCCTTTCGCAGGAAGCCAGGAGCGGCAAAGTTAGCCTTGCAGCAATCTGGCCCATCGCAGGTGCAGCAACAGAATCAAGCACAACAACAACCTCAAGTATTTCAAGTAGTGTCGTCCAATTCGCCACAGGAAGTGCAACAGCAACAACAGTTAGCCCAGCCAAACCCGCGCCAGAAGGCAAGGGCGTCAGATGTTTCACCACAGGAAGTACAACAGCAACTAGCCCAGCTAATCCAAAAAGTCACACAAGTCGCCGAGACTATCATTGCAACGGCGTCTCTCGAAACAACAGCATCCGCTGCTACTAATAATACTGCATCGGCATCCAACCACCACAAAGATGATGTGCTGGTAGCCCAAGGCGCTGGACCACAACTCACTGGATTGGCCGGACAAGTCTTCAAGTTCCAACACGAAGGCGAAGGCTTGACTTGGTACAAGATGCTCGCATCCCCCCGGTTCCAATGGAACATGGCCCCTCACGGTTGGGATTCATGTCCCCATGGAGAACATATGTTCTTGGGAGATACTGGATTTGCCTTCCACGAGCCTACTGATGTTGTGGATCCAAATAATAACGACCCCACTACCAATAAGACCATTATGAGATCCAAGTATTTACGATTTCGTATCCAAAAGAGAGACGAGCGCGAATGTCTCTGGAATCACTCTCGGGCATGCCTCGCGGGTGGCAACTTCATCATGAAATTAGGAAAGACGGCCAAGGACATGTTGTATCCCGGGGACTATTCCCTCAAGGCAAATGATGATGGCATCATTCGAATAGTAGCATATAACACCATCCGCGCTTGCGGCAGAAATAAGTGGCATGACTCGACAGTAGAGAGCGGAGAACAACGAATCAATAGTAATCCTGGTCCCACTACCAATAGCAACCCCATTGACTACCTGCGTCAAGCCTTACCATCCACTATGGACCCAGAAAGGTGTGACGCTTGGATCAAGGAACGAGAATTGGCGAGTGATTTGTTCACCTTTAATTCGGATTTTGCGTACGTGCATATTGACACGCCTTGGGTGCATATCAACATCCAGGTTCAGCAGAACAAGGTGGCGACAGAGACGTCGTGTAACTATGCGAGTATGAATATTTGGGTTACCGATATGAGTCCGGTACTCTTGAAGGATGGATTTAGTGGTATGCTGGTAGGAGGCGACGCTGAATTATTGGCCAACAAACTCGAGGCAGACGTTGCGCCGATAAGGACGGGGTTAAGAGCTTTGAGCTATAGAGAGGTCGAGGCGCATGTGGTGGATGGTCCGTTTAGTATGTAGTCGTAGAGCAGGAAGGTATCAACCAAACTGGAAGTACTGCCCTTGTTAGTCATTAAAAAATGTAGAGCTGTTGTAATATACGCATGGTCTGTTCGCCTCATCACATGACTGGAAGTACCGCCATCTGTATTTGTTGATAGTCATATAAACTGTATTGAAATCTTATTTAGAGCTGTTGTATATATGCACGGTCATTAACATCACCACATCATACTTATAACTACAGCTAATCATGAATGGGTTCCTTTCTTATCCTCGGGAGAGAAGTAAAATTACAACTTCGTTGGAGTCAGCTATCGTGGTGGTGTGGTAGGATGTTTTGTTTATGTTCATTGTTGCTTTTTATTGCCTCGAAAACTGTTGTGCTGCTACGTATTGATGTTGTCCGTGCTTTTCTCGGTGCATGTTTGTTGTCCATGAAAAAAATCCCATTGTTGTTCATGGTTGCAATGTCTTGTCCAGAGCGTGAGCTAGCGCAAAGAGAAAGAAGACTGCCTTCAAAGTTTGAAGCTAGCCTATTAGAAACATCATTTCTAAGTTGAGTCCAGGCCATGGAAGCATCAGAATTACCATATTGACATAGAAGCTGACAAGTGAGCAACCCTGGATCAACTAGTCTACAACACCCGTGCAGTGTTAGGAGAGCACCTAGAGGTAGGTAAGGAACCGCCCAGTCTAGAAACTTCTGACCAAAGACTACTCTTTGCATAGCCTCAAGAGAGTTGATGACATCTCCTCCTTGAACCCCACACCGCCTGCATGCAAGCCCCCCGCCCTCAAGGCG
This sequence comes from Thalassiosira hispida, assembly GCA_036939495.1. NCBI lineage: Eukaryota > Bacillariophyta > Thalassiosirophyceae > Thalassiosirales > Thalassiosiraceae > Thalassiosira > Thalassiosira hispida. The sequence goes on from JALLAU010000594.1 coordinate 3,182, forward strand.
GTATCAAGTAGAACCACGTCCAGTAGTTGCCAAAAAGACAATAAGCAAGACTTACTCATATTCACTGGATTGCAATTGAGTCGTGCCAGCTCTGCATAGGACTCAAATCATAAAAGGATACCTACTTTGATCAAACAGAGAACTAATGGCACTACTAAATAATGACATACAAGCTCTTTGAGCACCTATCGTACTGACTAGTTTAGCACAACTCTAGCTTGACCGTGGAAGTAAATTCCATGCCAGCAGTCTTCCCTATCAACCAGCTCAACCGCATCCTCAACCGCATCCTCCTAATAAGTTCCCGTTGCACGTTTGAGCGGTTTCGACAAATTGCGACACGTTCCGTCAAAAATGCACGTCAAGCCAACATCACAATGCGAATTCAACGAGCATTTCGACACCGTCGTCTGAAGAACTTTGCTAGGAGATCCAAATCCGATGTTATTCAAGATGTTGACCTCGGCCTTGTTAATAATCTTCTCCTTGACGCGCGCGGCCAATTCGTCGACGGTATAATCGTCGGTTGGGAGCTCCTCGTAGAAGAGACATGCCGCGCCAGCGGCAAAGGCGGCAGCTACCGACGTACCAGAGAGGCTGGTGGACTCGTACTCTCCAGTGTTGGAGGCACCGACGATGTCCTCGCCAGGGGCCCAGACGTCGACGCATTCTCCGAAGTTGGAGGTGGCGGTCTTGTCGTTGTAGCCTTGAGTATGGTCCTTGAGGGCGCCGACGGTGATTGCACTGGCGTCGTAGGGGCTGTAGAAGCACGCGTTGTCTGTTTGTAGGTAATTAATGATAGATAACAATAACAAACGGAGGGAGGGGTAAGATTATGCGATTCACTCTGTACAGATACAAACAGGGCACATCACATCACATAGCACAAACTCACCACCATGGTCCCCAGCGGCGATCACCACCGTATATCCCACAGCCGTCATATCCTGGACCGCCTTATCCAACGCATCACTACGTCCATTCAGCCCCAGGCTCAAATTGACCACCGATTTAATCTTCTTGGGAGCATTGGCCGTATTGTAAGCCTTCCCCTCCTGCAACAGCTGCTCGACCCCACAAAGCACCGACGCCGTGGTCCCCTCGCCATTGGCATCCAACACCTGAACGGGATGAATGATGGCCGACTTGGCCGTGCCATGCGTCCATCCCGCGGCAATGCTGGCAATGTGCGTCCCGTGAGACGTGGAGGCATAGTCGTTCGCACTGCCAGTGCAGGTGATTCCGGACCCGAGACGGGAGGTGCCGTTGCGACGATCCCAGTCAGAGTGATCGGGGTACACGCCCGTGTCGAAGATGTAGATGTGGGTGTTGGCGCCTTCGTGGTACCAGGTGTATTTGCCGTTGCGCTTGCCGTGGCTGGAGATGCGTTCGAGGCCCCAGTCTGTGTATTGTTTTGATTGGATATACCATGGGTGGTAGCGGAAAATGTGAGGTCAAAAAGGATAAGGTTGAGTTGTAAGAATGAAAGCTTCGCAACGTTGTGATTGAACTTACTTGTGGGGTTTTCATCTCTCAAATTGAACTCCGGGATGGCAAGCTTGCGATTTCCTTCATTGTCATGGGTGTCCCGGCGCGTAAGAAAGTTCCTAAAACCCCTGGCCTTGACGACGTAGTTGGGCTCCACAGTGTAGGTACAAGGGTCCTCGAACATGGCATCCTTCTGCGCCTCCGTCATGGACGCCGCGAAGAACTCGGCATTGTCGAACGTCTGAATGAGCGACCCGCCATAACTAGACAATAGGCTCGTCGCCACGGCGGCCGTGGTGGCTCCACAAGAGATCCCCGTGGGATTTTCCCCACTGATCATGGCCTTGCGGTAGATCTTGACGTAGAAAATGGAGAAGTGGTCGAACCCCGCTGCCCGCTGCGTCATTTTGATGCGCACGTACCGAATGGTCTGGGGGGTGTGATGGTCCTGGAAGACGTCGGTGGTGGTCCCGCCATCCATTCCCGTCGCGGAGATGAGGTTGACCCAGAGGTCGGGACAGGAGGTGCCATCCGCCCGGCAGTTCCTGTTTCAAGAGGGTGAATAAAAAAAGGATTGTAAGATAGAGGTTATTTGGCGGATCTAGCAAACATGGATGCTGACATGGACAGGAGTATAGATGTGTCCGAGTACTTACTGGCGTTCGGACGCAATGTCAATTTGATAATTGACCGCATAGGCCGCGCCCCACTCTATGAAGACCTGGCTTAAATCCTGTTTGATGCCCAAATCGATTTGGAGCCACTCGTCGCCCGTACCGCCCATACTGGACCATTGGTTGGAATGGGTGGGATACGGATCGATGGCATACCGCGAAAGGTACGCCGCGCCCTTGGTGGTGGACGCCTGCGCGCTCGACAACAACAACCGGGTTTGTAAGGGGGTCTCCCACACGTCCGTGGCGGCGTAGCCCACCCACGGCTTGACGATGTACTCTCCGGAGACTTCGTCCGCGGCGGGTGGCGAGTCGCCGTTCTTGGCCAGGACGCGGGAGGAGTCGGTGGGGTCGTCGGTGTTCAGGAGAGATCTTGATTGGGAAGTCGAGTCCAGGTTGCCGTCATTGTTCCTGAAGAGGATGACGCCATATCCCACTAGTAGGGCAGACAGGAGAGATAGGGAGGCGATGTGGCGACCACGGCGGACCGACATGATATGATGACGGCGATGAATGTTGTTCAATATCAGAGAGATGGATAGTTAGTAGGTTGTATTTTTGTATTTGTATTTATTATGAGGAGGTAGGAGTAGGAGGAGGAGTGAAGAGTGATGATCACAGCTTACATAGGTATGATACCTCTTACCAGGTACGTAGATAACTAAAAAAGTTGGGGAACAAAAAAGGGAAAAAACCGAGGCACCAGGCACAAATAATGATGTGGTAGTCTTTTCGGAGTAAACTTATGATAAGCAATTACCATCTTATGACTTTAAAAGACCATTTACGAAGGACTCAATACGAATGTTGAGAACTCTTCTGGTATCGTCCCCCTCACTGTCTCAAAATCTTTTGGACATACATCTCAGTCAGGCCTTTGAGATACCCTTATCTTAGAGACACTTAACCTTAAAATGTATATAGGAGTAATTCTTATCTTAGAGACAATTAACCTTAATGTATATAAATATTATTTTTAGATTAGGGATATATCAGCCTACTGTACAAAAGTTAGGCGTACACCCCAGAACAACGGGTCGGGACATCTTCCCTCATATCATCTAATCTGTCTCAAATATCGGACATTCTGAGACATTCACATTCTCAAATACTCCTATCCGACATCATCATCTTTTCAAACCGTGTCCACCTCAAAAAACGTGTATCTACCGCTCTTCCTCAGCTGAAATAGGGTTATCCCCGGCGTGCTTAGGGTTTCTTAACATGTCCGATTCGCACATTTTCGTCAGTTGTGTGGCGCAAAGTCACAGGAGAGGACAGGGACGGATAACCAGGGTGAGAATCCACGTAGGAGTTAATATTGTATCGGCAGTAATGGCTATTTTCGCACATTATTTGCTGACACAAGTCAAAGCAATTCTCGTTTATTTTACTACAAATCACGGGTCTCTTGAGACAAGGTTTTTTAACGGACAATGGTGGTGGACATGGTGGTGGACAATGACTTAATAATGACCTTTTAACGGACAATGGTGGACAATGACTAAATAAGGTTAAACTCTTCTCTAACCTTCCCCCTCACTGTCTCAAAACCTTTTGGACATACATCTCAGTCAGGCCTTTGAGATACCCTTATCTTGGAGACAATTAACCTTAAAATGTATATAGGAGTAATTCTTATCTTAGAGACAATTAACCTTAATGTATATAAATATTATTTTTAGATTAGGGATATATCAGCCTACTGTACAAAAGTTAGGCGTACACCCCAGAACAACGGGTCGGGACATCTTCCCTCATATCATCTAATCTGTCTCAAATATCGGACATTCTGAGACATTCACATTCTCAAATACTCCTATCCGACATCATCATCTTTTCAAACCGTGTCCACCTCAAAAAACGCTGTCCCCTCGCTGCTGACCTTGTACCAGATTGTACGTGTGACATGTGACGCCATGTATTAGAGATCCGCGCTCCAAACGGATCCAATCTGTTCCATATTGATCTTCCGGGTCTTGAGGTTTCGGCGCGTTACCGTTGAACTATCTTGTGTATCGATTTCGACCGTTTTTCGCGCCGTCCGGTTGCCGGCTATTTCACGGAATAGAAAACCGGCTATCACGGGATTTGCGTATCTACCTCTTCCTTAGCTGAAATAGGGTTATCCCCGGCGTGCTCAGGGTTTTAACATGTCCGATTCGCACATTTTCGTCAGTTGTGTGGCGCACAAGTCACAGGAGAGGACAGGGACGGATAACCAGGGTGAGAAGTCACGGGTCTCTTGAGACAAGGTTTTTTAACGGACAATGGTCGTGGACAATGACTTAATAATGACCTCTTAACGGACAATGTCGGACATGACTAAATAATGACCTTAATGGCTGCGGGCAAACCCAAATAATTCTCTCATCAGGGCCAGCATCAGCACTACGATAAAACTCAATGTTTTTTACCACCTTTATGTACATAGTCTAAAGGCCATTAACTCAAAATGTCGGCGAATCACGAGTCTTCTACGCCGACAAGGTTTTGACAATGACTGAATAATGACCGGGATCGCAGGCTTACCTAACTTCGTAATAAACCCACACCTACCTTCGTACGTGTTACGTAGAGACAGATACAAGGATGGAAGATGGGATCTCAAACGTAAACGCCCGCCTTAATGAGGGGAAATAACTGCTTGAACGCTACGTATCGTATCGTACCCTACATAAAACAAAGAGACAACACAATTCATCAGGCACCAGCAATTTGACTCATAATATTATTATTCAGGAAAGAGACAAGTCAACCATAACGATCATGGCCGAGAATAATCCATCCTCCCGTGCTCGTCTCACTCTCGCTGCACTAGGCATCTCTGGCATTGCCACCTTCTGCCTGAACTTTGGCAGTATAAGCAACAGCAACCGTGGTTTGTCCCGCTCCTCCTACAACATCAACCGTCCTTACGGCCCGTACAAGGGCGAGATCGAACCCCCCGAAGACCGCCGTAAGCTTTCCATTTACAAAGAATGGGCCGACGGCCATGTCACCTGCGCCGTAGGTTCGATCCACGGTCCCGACGGCATCCCCGAAGGCGTCACCTACGAGAACACCATCGTGGTGGGATATCCCGGCGCCGACAAGCGCGTGGTCCTGCGTCAAATGGAGGCCATGACACAATTGAGCGGACGGGATGCTTGGGATTTCAAGTTCTTGGGCATGACCCGCCAGCCGTACATCAAGACGAATTATCCTCATCACGAGGGCATTTGGGGATGGGCAGATCACGGCGATCAAGTCGTCCTCGTGGTGCGCAACATTCGCCACACCATCGACAGTTATCACGACATCCTTGCCGACATCGACTACGCCAAAACGTGGAGCGAGGCCACGGAAAAGATCCCGTACTTGTACAGGGGTGAGATCCTGGACGAGAGTTACGTTCGTTGGAGAGACGAGCGGACCATGGATGAGATTGGATGGTATGGTTGGCTGATTGATTATTGGATGGAGGGGGGGATTTTGAGGGATTACTTTGATCACAAGCTCACTACCCAGGCGCATTGGGCAAAGTTGCGAGAACCCGAGACGTATACTTATGGCGACTTACAATGGGATGTCAACAATTGCGAAACTGTAAGCCTCAGCGAGAAGTTCTGTTTCATGTTGTTGCTTTTATTTCTCGTTCGTGGTTCTAACCCTCCCCCTTATATACCAAAATTAATTCATACATACATCGATCCTACAGGACCCTGTGCCCCCAGTCTCCTACGATGCGAACTGCGATCCCGCCAACACCGCCGATTGCAAGGCCAGAGTGATCATCTCCGCCGAGCGACTCATGGACCCCGCCACCGGACGCGCCGAAAATCACAAGATTGGCAATCTCCTCAACCAAACGGCCGGTGTCCAAGAAACTCTCATCGACGAAGTCGCCTGGGATTGTCTCTACGATCTACTCATCGGCGACAACCCCGACGGCCTAGCTAACGAAGACACAGATGGCTACAACGATTATCGATCCCGCGAGGGCATCGCAACGCGAAAGCACGTCGTGTCCACACGACACCTCACCAAGATGATCCAGCAGCTTACCCGTCTCATCAACAAGTACAGCGCCTACGATCTCGAAACAAACCTCGATTGGAGCGTATCGGAAACGGCGGCGAGTCTGGTGGAGATCTTGACCGAGCATAGGGACGTCGTGCAAGCCGAGTTAGACGAAACGAGCACCGATCAGATGTGGGCGCACCCTCCCAAGCCGAATTGGGTGATTGAGCCCAAGTGCGCGGCGAGTCGTCATACGTGGGATTATAATTATCCTCATGCATCCTCGGGCTTTGTGAATGATATGTTTCCGGGAACTACATGAGCTGATTGAGATTAGCTAGGTACTCTAGGTGATGTAATAAATACATTTGATTGTCTGGGCGTGCGGCAATGTGGGATAGATGGCAGAAAATTAGGTAGTTCAACACTGTTTAGAAAATTCTTTAGACAAAATGAAAATTAACGAACTATTATTTCTGTCACCAATATTCATTGTGTCTTGTAAATGATGGAATCATTATTTTTTTGGCGAACTCAGATGGAAGGGAAGAAGATGATAGTGAATTGTGAGTTTTCCTGGAAAGAAAGTGCAGGCCATACCTTTGTTGATGTCACTCTTCCCACAGCCATCAAAACTCTATTCAAACTGGGACGTCTCGCCAGCAAAATTCTACGCCTCTTCCAAAAGTATGGAGATTGCGACTGGTCCGTCCGACTTGAACAAAATTGATGGTAGAATTCTCTCACGCAATGATGAAGACTTCCTCGGCCAATTAGAAGATCTCCTCAACCCAAAAATGTCTTACTCCCTGGTCGACATGAGACATGAGTCGACTCCCAGCAGTAAACAAGAGGAAGAATGAAAATATCAACGTCATGCTCAAACGAAAACTATGCCTTGAATTATGGCCTGGAGCTGACAACATCATGTGCTTCTGTGGGAAAGCAATGGATCGCTTCGGTGACCAATGTCTCTCTTGCAGGAGGCATTGCAAGACTGCTATCAGCAACAGAATCCGAGATGGCCTCAAACCACTCGTCACTGACCTTCTCAAATTAGTCAATGTTGACAAAGAGACCAACGGATTGCCAAATTTGCGACCATTTGACATATCAGTATTATTTGACCACATGTTAGGAGAATCATCAATCATCATGGAGATGCAAGCTCACACGGCTTGGATTCGACGTAGTTGTCATACCATCCACGCCACAAACCTCTACCAAAAGACGGAAGCTGCTCACAAAAATGAAATACACCCGCGCTTACACATCGTTTTCGCGCGCCATCTGCTTGATTGGCACGCGATGGGATCCTAGTGCAGTCTAAGAATGACATTAGATTTAATACCATAATATTATAAACATGAGGCGTGGACAACAACTTGTTCAAATTCCGAGAAATGGACGAGAGGCCAGAAACGGTACCAAAAGCTCATTGTTCTCATGGAGCCCGGCTACATTGACGAAGCTGGACGAATCGAAGATAGCAGGTGCCGACCTTCAGGCAAAGCAAGTCAAGTGTGTTTGCTGCATGTTGCAACTAATGTGAGATCCGATGCTCGCAGCGAATGCAAAATCTCCCGACGTGCCGTTCAAACCATTCTTCGTTGGACGCTCCATGAATCTACAAAGATGATAGCAATATATTGTAAAGTATAACTGTAGCATTAGTGTCATTGATCTACATTACTCGTAGAACTCTTCGTCCCATCGACATCACGCTGACTGGCTGGCCGGGCTTAAAGCCCTAGGAAGATACCGATGTGCTTACCTACGAGCGTACCTCCTCTCTCAGTTCTCAGTACAATATCCAAGCTCCGTTGTTCCCCCCTACGACCTGGGGGAACAATTCTTTACGATGGCTCGAGCTCGGAGGGGGGGACAACGAAGAAAATTACTAGCACAACGAAGAAAATTACTCTAGCAAGCCACTAAAACTAACTAACTAACCCATGTTGTGGATTACAAACTCTTATCAATATTATTTATTACTTAGAAAGCCATTACTACTACTGGCCGCAGTCAAAGCCAAAATGGGATACATCTCACGTAGGGTTAGGGTATAACTATCCTTGAACCCCCAACTTGTGTTCCAACCCGGTATACTTTTGATCTCCCCACTGTCAAACAGGTACTCACCTTAAGAAATACACATCCATTGATTTTTTTTTGCCATCTCTGACATCAATTTGCAGCCACGAACAAGCTGTGGGGGCGGCCTCCGGGCGCGACCCTTTGGAGGTGAACACATTTCTTCTGATTATTTTGCTTTGCTTCTTGATTTCTACCACCTTTGTTTTTGTTTGACTGGCGCCATGACTATAACATTGTTAAGACAACCAGGCATTATACCCACTCCATGGGTCATCTCTCACCAGGAAGGGATCTTGAAATAGTAGTTTGCATTTTATCAGTCTTTTCAACCCGCAACAAAGATGGATGAGTTTCTGTTTCCATAGACGGCTTTCATTGATGCATTCCATACCTGCCGAAACGCTCAGACGCCATTTAAGTAATCTTGTTACAGACATTGGTGTATCCACTGCACTTTCCAACAACAGTGAAACGCTCAGTGATAACATCTAACATGTTCTTCCCCTTCATAGTATACCTTCGAGGCAATGGCTTATATGCATCAATCACATCCCTCAGCGGTGCCAATAGATGCTCCTCGTACAAGTGCCCAAATCCCTCCACGCTGCCCATCCACCGTGCGAACTCCGTCGCACGTTGGGAAATGCCCCTCGCCTCCACAGGATGACTTTCCGCCCATTCAAACCTCTGTCTCAGATCGCTCAGATCGGTTGCTATGGGCACGTAATGCTCCCATGGCACAAGCAAGTCATGGAACCAATCCTTTGTGGGAGTCACATGATGGAATAACAGTCCAGGTAACGCTAACTTTTCGATGGTACCCGTCCACGTCGTGCCTATCGACAGCCGAAGGAGAAGAAAGGAAAAAGTTGTGTGTAAGCATGAGATTTCAAGGCGAACCTCTTGGGCTAGCAAGAGCGTGTTCTATCTTACCTCCTCCGCCACCTAAGTCAATGTGATATTTGTACTTGGCTAGTGCGGCCAGACTCATGTACTCGCCAATGACGGCAATGCCCAGTTGTTGTAGGAGTAAATAGTCTTTGTTTTCGCTTGCGGGGACTTTGATTCCATGCTCGTTGACGTTTGCAAATTTGATGTTTGCCCATGGCAATATGGTCATGGAGTTGTTAGCATCTGCATATTGTTTTGCTTCCAACTCTGCTTCGGATGTCAGAAGCACGCCCCTCCATCTGGGAAGTAATTTTGAATCGCCCATCTCCCGCAATGCATCGATTGCCCATCTTGTTTTGTCGCATTCCGATCCATCCTCGGGAAAGGAGTCTTTCATTTTTGGTTCGATATCCAATCGATACTCTGGCCTCCTCAAATTTGGGAACATGGGGTAATGCAAAAACTGAAAGTCGGTACCCCTCCATATGATCTGGGGTATCAACTCATCCCAATAGTTTGGGGTGTGCCAAATGTCTAATTGATCCACAAAGAGCAGTCCGCTTGTGATACTATCATTTTCGACATCTACCCTGGGTCGTAACTCCTGACACACACCATTCCGTCCACCGGTGAGCTGCCAGTACTCAAAGCATGGCATGTGAGGGCGTACAGGCATCGGCATGGCAATCATGCTGGGCAAATACTTGGGATCGACAAACGCGGATCCAAATTGGAATATCGGTGCAAATTTCTCACTATCACAATAATTGCTTTCGGAAGAGAGACATTCCGGTTTGATACGGGGGGCATCGCCCACAGACATCATAACTACAAAATCATCAGAGTCCGCCCCACGAAATCGCTCTGGGAAATTCCTTCGCAAAGCGTAAGCAACCACCGCAGCAACATTGTAGATTCGTGGACAGCCTCTGGTATCACACTGCCCCGGAAGGATGTGTACAATCACAAAGGTGTCCGATTGAGAGTCGTATACGAAGAAGAAAAGGGTGGAGCTGAAGGCTTGGGCGGTGAGGATTGCATTGTTGATGTCGTAGGGGCGCGGTGAATTATCAGCATTTTCATTTGCGCGCGGTTGAATGGTCTTGGGATCATTGAATGTATTCAGTTGAAATGTCAAATGGCGATTGCTACTCGTAGCTGTAGCTGTGGCTGTGGCATCCGATTTTTGTTGGCGGAGGCCACGACGATGGGGATGTATTTTTATCGTGGCGATTAGTAATGATATTATTAGGCATCCAGAAGCGGCTTTGCGAAGAAGAAGAGATGCCATCGTCCAGATCTTATTATTGAAAGTGGCAATCGCGAGGTGCATCTTCTCATGCCCTGTCATGATTGGTGGGCATTGGCTGGGCATCTTGATCTTGGGCCAAGCGACTGGTGGCCTGGTGGCACTAACTTGACGACGTCAGCGTCCGGATGGGGGTACGGGGTGAGGGGTGAGGGGTGAGCTGGGGGGGTACGTATCGTACCACCTTACATATAATAATATGTACGCTTAGTTACGCCAGAATCGGGTGCTATTTACGTAGGAATTCGGTATCGGGCGCACGGTTTGGGTGTCAATATTGCACCCAAA
>JALLAU010000595.1:0-13989 GCA_036939495.1 Thalassiosira hispida
AATTTAATTCTTTATTTTATCAGTTTGAACGACATAGCCCCCCACCCCAATCAATCTTCCAGGGAACAAGCATGACGTGCAGATTTTTGACATCACGTGACTCCTGATGTATGTTGGGAGTCACGCGGCATGACCACGGCACCACGCGGCCGCGCCTGCCGCGCCTTTTCTCTCCACCTCAAGTCTCTACGGAAATAGTGCTGGGGCGTTGAGTGCCGCGGTTGCTGCAGACGCGCGGTTCTGTCGCATTCCATCAGTCACGTTACGTCCGAACTGTCACCAGCCACCTGTTCCAGAACAAGCAGACATGTCGGATTTTTGACATCACGTGACGGATGTATGGTGACAGTCACACGGCGTGACTGCAGCATGGATGCCGCGGCCGTGGCATTATTGCTCCGCGTCAAGTCTCAACAGTAATAGTGCCGCGGCCACGGCATACGCACGGCTCTGTCACATCCTATCAGTCACGTTATATCCGAACTGTCACGAGTCATTCTTGTTCCAGTAAGGCTCATTCTATCAAGAGATGTTCGGGCGATATTGGCTGGCGATATTGGACTTTTTGACGTCCGTCCGCCAACAAAGTCCGCATCGACGCCAATATCGCCAGGGAAACCTCGAAAAATTGGCCCTTTTTTGGAGTTTTTTTTTCCACGGGACGTTTATTAGAAAAAATTTGGACCCAGCTTAACGCGGGACCGCGGTCTGGAGTAAGTCTAGTCCACCGTATGATTTTCGGGGAAATATTAAAGATTTTTTGTACTTTGATGGCTATCAACGCGAAAGATGTTCATTCGTCAAGAGGCCTTACCTTCGTACCGGCAATATTTGAGTTCCCGCCATTAAATATCGGCAGCTCAATATCGCCATTTCATCTCTTGACAGCACGAGCCTAAGGATACTAGCTCGCACTGTACCCCCCAAATTTTGCTTATACCCCCCTCTGATGCCCTTCGCCAGCGACAGCTAATATAAATACTTATACCCCCTTGGCTGCGGTTTAACTAGTAGAGCTACTAGTAGTGCAAAGTTTTCCTGTTTATGTTTTGGCTCTCCTTATTCCTTATACTCCCCCTCCTCCGAGCACGGCTATTATAAATATTTATACCACCTGGGGGTATTTCGTGGTAGTTCCCTGTAGGCTCTTTGTGCGTAAGAGTACCACACCACAACTCCCTACAGATGCCCTATATCTCCTTCTAATACATGGCAAAGCTCTTGGCATGTAATGTAAGTTCACTTGAGAGGACACTGGTCCAGAATCTTTGTGTTCTACCTCAAACTTAACTTATTTGAAATATACTCTACACTGCTTATCGAATTGCTCCACTTGACCCACCCAACTCATGCTCATCAATTGCTTGCACTATGTTTTTCAAATCACTCACTATTATGTCCTCATTGACCTTCTCTTCTACCTCAAACGCTGTAGCAATCCTAACAACATCTTCAATTACTCCAACATTGCCCAGTATATCCACATGTTCCCCCGATGATGGGCCTCCACGGCCAGGATCAGATAACACCACTTGGCCATCATGGTTTCTTTCACGTGTGTAAACTTTGATGCCCGATGGGTTATGTGGATTTCTTGGTTGCGCCCATTTTTGACACATGTACCCCAGAGAAACGAGAGGAACTGTGGCATCTCCATCTGAGAAGCGGACTCCATATTGAATGTTCTGCGAGTCGTCTTTCGCTGTAATATCTATGACAAAAGGAGCTTCTTGTGGCTCATCTTCTTCTGCTGCAATATGTTTTTGGATGGTTGTGCTGTTGTTGCTACAATGGTTTGTTTCGTTTTGATCATCCTGAGTAGAGCATGTTGTTTGATCCTCATCAATGTTAGAAGCTCCTTCAAGCTTGTCGCATGATACTTTGTAGTAATAAGACCTCTCTGTTGGAAGTCCGGTCCCATACATGCAATAAATGCTCAAAGATGGCGCACGAGGCAAAGGCGTGGCTATAGGATCGTTCCAATGTTTTCGTTTGACTTTCGAGGATGCACGTATTTTCCATCCTGCTTTTGCATCAGGTGAAAATATAGAAGCAGATGATCCTCCTCCATTTTGGAAGAGATAATCTATCGTCTCTTTCATAGACCATTTTCTGGAAGGTGGAATCTTCAAGCCAGAGGCAGTAAATCCTTCTTCATTCACCGCAGCTGTCACCGGAGTGGTATTCTCTAGAGGAGACGACGAAGAGGGGCAAATTTCATCAGTCCCATTGTTCCAAATAATAGCCGGGGCTAATGATGTTGTTTTCGTTGACTTTTGTGATGCCACGCTTGTACCATTCATTTCATTAGCATCTTCATTTGAATCACCGTTCTTATCAGTGACGATATCGGCGCCTACACCCCAAATTTCGTCAGCTCCTTTTGGCAACATGCCGTACAGGCTTCCCCAGGTCGTCCATAGATTCCTTCTCCACCGTCTACCAAAGTATTGCTCTAACAACTCTCCCAATTGCGGGAACATTTCTGCGGTATCCTTCAACTCACCCGATAACAATGCTGGGATAGACTTGGGCACTCCTAACAGTGTACCTGCAATGTTCACAAATGCATGAACATGCTTCTCAACCCAGTTCTTTCCGCCACCACCCCCACCAACCTTCACATCTGCAACCACCCACTGCAGAAAGTAATACGCTACTGTTCCACCCATGCTGTGCGATACCATCACAACTTTCTCTCCTGAAGTGGTATGGTGTGCCTCAATGGTAAGCTTCAATCTGGTGAAGTATCCATCACGCTTCTCCAAAAACTCGTATCCCAGCCGCCAATCATACGCCATCAATGTCATTGACGAAGAGTCATAGCCAACATCTGCCAAGTTTTCAATGAGCTTGCTCCACACCCAATAAGTCGCTATGAAATTGTCCGCTGCCTCAAACCCCTGTGCCGCACGAATGCGAATATTCTCAGGATCCATCCCCGTCATTCGATTTAACGAGAGATGTTTTCTCCAACAGTCACGATCCGAAAAGAAGGTACGTGCCATCGACGCACTTCCCCACAATCGTTGTCGAAAGTGTTTCTTGGCACAATTGGTACCCTCCCAGAGTTCAAGGCCGGATGTTACAAAGCCTGGTATCATGACGACTGGGTGCTTCGCGCGTGCATTTTGTTCTCGTAGCTGGTATCCCACACGTGACTTCTCCTCTACATCATGATTGGTACCATTGAAGTTTCGTAGTCCTATATCCAATAGTGGCTGGACATTGGCAGCATAGAAATCATCAAATGCCGAATGGATATTCGACGTCGTTATATCTGAAAGTATGGACAAGTTTGATATTTCCGATGGAGCAAAGTTGGAAGCGTTCAATAGACGCTTCTCCGGAGGTACGAAGAACCGTCGGACGACAAGGAAAGTGAAGAGGACGGCGAAGAGTGTACGAAGTCGCTGTTGGCCAAGAAAATGATTCTTTTCTTCTTCGTTACGATCATGGCTACTACTCTCGCCATTCACTCCAACTGCCGCTCGGGCATTGGCCGAGGCAGTCAATGCTGCCGATTTTGATGTTTTCTTTCGTCTCATGAGAGAGTTGTTGCGTTGTTATTCTAGAAACTCTGTTGGTGTATGTGGAGACTTCTTGGCGCTGCCGTGAGCACTTTCATGGTGTCAATCTTTAGCTCTGGCTCTGCTGCTGGCTGGATAATATCTCTGGAGATGAGACGAGAGTGGGAGTGGGAGTTGGTGCACGCGGTTGGTGACATTGTCGGTCACAACCCCACGATGCTGTATCTTTGACGATTTGCGTCCATCCGTCGAATGTCGTGTTGAATGCTTAAAATAGAGATAGGTACGATAATCAAAATATCTATTTGGCGGCCAGACGTATTATGGTCAATGTCCCAGCTACATACGTCGTTGCCAAAATCAAGGATCTTGTAAATATGGCGGGAAATATCCCGCCACTCCTTAAGGGAATCGGTATGGGGTAGATTACTTATCGTTGAGAAAGGTAATCCGTCGGCCGGTTCACCCCCAAAATCTATTCCCCAGGGGGTAACGTCAGTAGGTTTGCAGTTTGGAGTTGAAGCGCGGCGCGCGCCTCACCTACCTCTCTGGTAGGAGTACCTACCACGACGACACACATATTTTTTCCTCCTATCCTTTGTTATTATTCAATTCACTTTGATCATGATGCTCCGCTTTATCCTTGCGGCGTTGGCACTCTTTGCCGCCCCGGCATCATCCTTTGTCGGCATTGAAGCACGCAAGTCGCCCCGAACAACCCGCCTCAACGCCGGAGGACCCGGATACAAAATCGGTGCCAAAACGCAGGGTGTACTCATCAACAACCGTTTCGTCGTCGATCAATTGACCAAGGCCGTTCCTGATGGAATGGAAATGTCGGAGATAGCTTTGCTCCGTTTTGCACTGGTCCATCCCGAAGACGAGAGGGAGGCTAAAAAGGCACTCCTAAATGCCATCAAATGGAGACAAACGACGGGCAAAAATATCGTCGAGGCTGCACAAGAGGCGGTGGCCAAGGCCACAGCCGACGGTGGATGGGATAACGACCCCGTGCGTGCTGCTGCCCCACACGGTGATATAATTAACAATTTCATCACGCCAAAGGCCGTTATCACTACCAGTACAGAGGAAGGCGATTTGGTGTACGTCATTCGTGCATCTCAGATTGATGACAAGGAGCTGATGAACAAGGCGTCTGTCGAGCAGGTTTGTGATTTTTTCATGTATGCCAAGGAAGGTAAGTTGCTGTGAAATTGTCCGCTACCTCAAACCCCTGTGCCGCACGAAGGCGAATATTCTCAGGATCCATCCCCGTCATTCGATCTAACGAGACATGTTTTCTCCAACAGTTCACAATATCATCGCCAACCAACGTTCGGCTAGAACTGGAAGAATGTGCTCAGTTATCTTTGCAAATGACATTAGTGGAGTGAGAAAGCCCCCAGATAAGCGCTTCAGCCAAGCTCTCACATCTTCCAGTGACCAGTATGAAAGCCTTTACCCAAGGTAAGACTTTGAGATATAGCGAAAATATGGGTGACTATTGCTTATTTCTTATTTGCACCACGCGTGTTTGCATTTAGATTGGCTACATTTCCACTAATGACATTTTCAACTTCTCAAATCCAAATCATGGTGATAGCCTTGCCGGGCCTACTATGATTCTCAACCTGCCCTTAATTTTGCAGGCCTTTGTTGGTTTGCTCAAGCCACTTTTTCCAAAGAGTGTTCAGGAGAGGTTGGTATTTAAGAGGGCTCCAATATTGGCAAGCTTGAAAGAACTAACTCCTTTGGGAACAGACGACACTCTGAAACTCAATTTTGTCAGGGAAGTGAGGGGTTTATTGCCAGAAGGTTCCGTCTGCAAAATCGACTGTGCATAAAACATCCACAATCCGTGATTTTGGGCTAAATTAATTATTGCCAATTGAAAATATTCATTCTCCCTCCCTCCAAAAGCCGGATGTTGGTAGATATGCTGCAAAGATGCATGATGACTTACCGGAAGGCATCGAATTATTTGGGCTTCGAGACATGAATGGTACCTATGCTGTATGACATGAACTAATTTGATATGGTTTAATCTAGGCTGCCCACACCTGAACCGACCAACCTTAAAAATCGAAATTAAACTCATTTCGAGCTTGCCAAGTGAAAGTTAAGTAATTCATTCATTGCATCCACCTTGACTAGACTGCAAACTGTCTTGTGCCTACCGGCAGGTGCACACGATATTTACCATTAAACAACAGCATTAAGTACTCCCATTGTGCTGGCGCTGGCTTGATTTGCAGCGGTACCTCTCTCCTCGCCTCCTCTAGAGTTTAGACCTGTTATTTATTTAGATATGTACCTGCAACGAAAGATCCAGGCGGCGCGGGGTTCGGAGAGTTGGACATACGTGGGCTATGTCGATACGCTGGGCTGGCTGTGCGTGGGCAAAGTTCGTAGGTAGGTGTGGCCACGGATCGAGAAGAAAAATACACGTCACATACTGTATTCCTACGCAGGCCTTCGATTTCAAGCACGGAGAGCCAATCAAAATTTTCCCGAGGAGAGTTCCGGATTCCTGAAGCCACGCCACCCAGGCCAGCCACAGCCGCAGACAACAATGCGAATTGCGAATGCAAATTAATCTCGCTCTAGGTATCGTACATTTTTCACCATTCATTACAATTGCAACAAAAGATCGAATTACCCCACGCCTCCTATCCTCTATCCGACAAATCAAGCAAGATGGCCAAACGATACAATGAAAAGAGGCAAAAGGCAGCCTTGGCCGCCATCGACAAGGAGCTCGATACCGGCGGGGATAGCATCGACTTTGACGGTCTTCTGAAAAATGACACAAAGGACGCTGCCATGGGAAAGGGTGACCTAGAACTCTTCGAAAAGAAAATGTCCAAGGAAGAGAAGAAGGCCCTGCAAAAGGCCAAGCGTGATGCGAAGAAGAAGGCCAAGGGTAAGGGAGAAGAAAAGAAGGAAGCTGACGCACCCGCGGCTGCCCTGTCCAAAATGGACATTAATAATGATATCGATCCCAATTCGGACGAGGCCAAGCAGGATGCAGCAATGGAGGAACTTTCGCGTCAGAACATTAGTGTTACGTATGAGGCGAAGAAGGGCAAGTTGCATGCCAACACCCGTGATATTAATGTCAGCGGTGTTTCCGTGGCGTTCCATGGAAAGTTGCTTATAGAAGAGACGCAAGTGGTTATCAACTATGGTAATCGTTATGGGTTCATTGGTGCAAATGGGAGTGGCAAGGTGGGTATCGTACTACTTTGCCTCTGCTTTTGACGCATGTCATGCCTCAATCCACTTCTCCATTATGAATCATTATTTTTGCTCACGTGTTGTTGTTGTGCTTTGTGCTATTCACACCCACCTACTTTCTAAAAGTCGACTGTCATGAAAGCCATCGCCGCCAGATCCATCCCCATCCCCTCCGCACTCGACATTTACTACCTCGACTGCGAATACCCCGCTCGAGACGACATCACAGCCCTCCAAGCCGTAGTGGAATCAAACGACGAGGTCGCCCACCTCGAAGAGAAGGCCGTACGGCTCAACGATGCCATGGCGGAGGCAAACGAAGATGAGCAGAATGAAATTCAGACGAGTTTGGA
Organism: Thalassiosira hispida; assembly: GCA_036939495.1. Taxonomy (NCBI): domain Eukaryota; phylum Bacillariophyta; class Thalassiosirophyceae; order Thalassiosirales; family Thalassiosiraceae; genus Thalassiosira; species Thalassiosira hispida. The sequence continues at coordinate 7,121 of JALLAU010000595.1, forward strand.
GGCCATTTACGCTAGATTGGATCAGTTGGATGCTGCTACAGCCGAGTCACGTGCTACGACGATTTTGCACGGTTTGGGATTTACGAGGGCGATGATGGAACAGAAGACTTGCGAGTTTTCGGGTGGGTGGAGAATGCGCGTGTCGCTTGCTAGGGCGCTGTTCCTTGAGCCCGAGTTTTTGTTGCTTGATGAGCCTACGAACCATTTGGATATGGATGCCGTTTTGTGGTTGGAGGAATATCTATCGAATTGGACCAAGATCCTCTTCTTTGTCTGGTGAGTGACGACGATGCATGGGGGAATTTCTTGTGTGTGGCGGGAATCATTTTTTATGAAACACGTCTTCTAATTTCTTGAACCCACTCTTGACCAAAACACAGCCATTCACAAGATTTTATGAACAGTGTGTGTACCAACATTGTAAGGTTGGACATGACATACAAGAAGCTCAGATATTACAGCGGAAACTACGACACCTACGTCCAAACTAGAAGGGATCAAGACATGGTCCAAATGAGACAATACGAGGCCGAACAACGTGATATTGACGATATCAAGGAGTTCATTGCCCGTTTCGGTCACGGAACCGTGAAGATGGTTCGTCAAGCCCAAGCTCGCGAGAAGCTTCTCGCGAAGAAGTTGGAGGAAGGACTGACGCCCTTGCCGGAAGTTGATCCACAGTGGGATTGGAGCTTTCCCGATGCAGGTAATTTACCCGTTCCAGTTTGCTCGATTGAGAATGTCAGCTTTAATTATCCGGGTGGAAATCAACTGTACTCCAAAGTAGATTTTGGTGTCGACCTTCAAACCCGTGTGGCTCTTGTTGGTCCCAATGGTGCAGGGTGAGTGTGTACGATATCATTCTATGAAGTCAATTTGCGTACGATAGACATCTGATACTTACATATTTTTTTATCAATGCTTCTCTTCTTCCACTCTTCTTCCAGCAAAACAACCCTCATCAAGTTGATTACTGGTGACCTGATACCCACCAAAGGTCAAATTAAGAAGAACTCGCACTTGAAAATATCTCGTTTCACTCAGCATTTTGAGGAGAAGCTAGATCTGACCATGACTCCTCTAGACTTTTTCCGATTAAAGGTCATGCCAGATCAGACTATTGAACAGATCCGCCCTCTGCTTGGAAGGTATGGATGCACAGGTGATCAACAACAGCAAATCATGGGACAGCTGTCTGCAGGCCAAAAGGCTCGTATTGTATTTGCCATCATTGCACACGAAAAGCCACACCTTCTGCTTCTTGATGAGCCAACCAACCCACTTGATATGGAATCGATTGACGCCCTTGCACGGTGTCTCAACAAATTCAAGGGAGGTGTTTTGATGATTTCACATGACATGCGGTTGATTTCGCAGTGTGCCCAAGAGATCATGGTTTGTGATCAAAAGAAGATTACAAAGTACCGTGGTGATATCATGGACTTCAAGATGCACACGAGGAAGGAGAATACAAAGAAACTGGCACAGCATATGAATGGATAATTTTTGGGGATAGATTTGAATAGATCGGGGAAAATTAATTTTTTGTTATGTCAACCTATTATGTCAACCTAAATACATAGTCTTTGCGACTGTACTGTTGGATGAAAAGGATGTCCAAGTCATGTCTCTCTTGAATCAAGTACTCTTGTTAGAATACAGGCCGAAGGGCGGGCTGTTATTCACAAATCTATCCTTTTGTGAGTGTGTCAGTGGCTAATATATCCAGCGGGGTAGACTGGCATTTATAGTCTTGCTATTCCTAACTCGAGCTACGAATATCACAATAACATATATTCTAACAGCAGTGTTGTAGCAACTTGTGTTGACATATCGTACTTGCCGCTGATTCTTTGGGTTGTCATGTCAACATTTTACAGGTCTCCTTCTATGGCTTAAAATAGTGTTCAGTTCTCTATCTTCGTCTGGAAACTCCCCATGATATTAAGTGAGCGCAAACGCTTGGGCAGAGTAGGGGAATTTCCAGGCTGGACGAATCCACATCCAATCGGCTGCATTGGGCGTTCCTTGCCATGCGTAGAATTCACAAGGAATGACAATTATTTCTGTTGTTTACAAGAAAGTGGCCCCAGATTTCTACCTGAATAATTCTTGGTCGTAGATGTGCGCTACACACCAGACATCTTGACTAAGCGCGGCTGTCAGGGAGCAGCAATATTCACTCCCAACTGTTGCAAAGCGCTTCATCACGAGGGAAATCAACGTGAAGAGTATTTGCAATCAATGATATGAGTTGCGCGCTCAAAAGATGTAACTGCTTCTTGTCTTAGTCACCTACCTACCTACCTACCATCTTCTTACCTACTCAGCTACCACCCATCTTGCTTGCCGCTTGCCGTTCACCTCTTCATTTTTCAATTCACTTTCCCTCCACCTTCATTTATCCGCTCTATCTCTCTTCACATCTTCATTCTCGCGAGGAATCAAATCTGGATAGGCATTAGGCATCATGCTATGAACAAACTATCGTAACCACTCTCTTGGCAACAAGGATGCGCTGCTTTGTTTGTATCCTCCTTCTATTGCTGTGTAGCAGCAGCCTACCTGTATCACATGCATCACCAATGACGGCCGGCGGTTCGCAGGCATCTGATGCCGACGAACAGTGTACCACTCCTGACAGCTGTGCCGACGATGCGATAGATGGCAGTGGCGATAAGTATGAAGACAGTGGCAGCGGCGACGATGACGATACCGACAGACCATCCCACGACGCCGAGGCCGAGCGTCTCTTTCAAGGCCACCTATCCAAAATAAAACCCTACGGCACTACAGACGAACTTTTCGAGGCTCTCTCCGAGTATTTTGATACCGATGGGGTAACTAGCGTGATGCAAAATCACGTGGAGAGTTGGCTCATCTCTAAGACAGTGCGCGATGAGGGCGCCCAGAGTAGCGAGCTTGTAAGCTTTGGTTCCCTGTTGGACATTTCAACACTTAGTAGTACCGACTACGACTTTGGGGGTAAGATACCATGGATTGCATCATTGCTCAATCGTAAATCTTTGATTGGGGAGGGAAAACCCTGCGGTGTTGATTCATTGGATGATGAAGATGATGATGATGATGACGATGATGATGACGACGATGAAGCATGTCTCATTGGTGCCACAGTGGAAAATTATGTGAGCGTACGGGAAACTGACGAAGTAAAACGTGATGAAATGTCACTGGCAGCAGAGTTTGGTATTTTGGACAATGGTGAATTCTTGGTTGGAGATGTGATGAATTTAGATTTCGGTGAAAGAAAATTTGATACCATAGTCACCAACGGGATATTGGCAGCTGTGGACTCTTATCAGGAATTTTCGAGAGACATGGAAGATATGGATTTGGTACTTGAGAAACTTGCATCATTCCTCGCTCCGGGAGGAATGCTGTATTTGATTGGTACTACATTGGAAACTGTAGAGGATGGACCGGGGGCAGTGTATACGGATGTGATGAATGTGTTGTATTCCGTCAAGAGTATGTTGCAAGAATTTCCAAAGCGTAATAATTTGCCCTCAACATGGGTAACTCGAAACCTGGCCCGTTTGGGCTTCAATATTTACAGCACGAAACGCGTGCCTGTCGAATACGAATACGATGACATGGCCAAGACTATTTCTGAGACGAGGGAATGGGTAGATTACCTTGATGAAGGCTTGCAGACGTCCTATTATAAAATGTTGGATGGATTGGAGGCACGTATTGGAGATGCAGCACGCGATGGACCAGTCTTCGCTGGTGAACACACTTATATTATTGCTGCTGAATCTCCATACATTATCTAAAAAAGAAGTACCATGAGCATCTTCACTATTCAGCACCTTCATCTTCTCGTAAGATAGCAAAATCACTTGGAATGACAGAATTAAGAGTGATTCTGACATTGTGCTGGGCTTGGTATTGTAGAGGCCGAAGAGGTATTAACGTTCAATGCAGGAGAAAATTGCACTTTGAGACCAATTGAGTAACATTTAGAGTTACTTCGCTCATTTTCTACAATCAATCAATTCTTAGGCTCTAGACACTTGAGCTATTTTAGCCTCGTTTCCCTTCCTTTCCCGTGCTACACGAGCTCGATTTTCCCCACAAATAAAAGGGACAAGTTCGATCACTCATCTTAATACTTAAGCCTCCTTTTTCTTTGGAGTGGGCATGTTGGAAACAACCAGGTAGAAGACAGCACATGCAATATGTCCGGCAAAGTAGTAGTTTTTCCAGTTGACAAAAGCCCAATCAAATGCAAGAAGCTGGAAAGGCTGAATCATGTACTGGACAATCAACGAGGTTACAATCCTGCACACAATTGCATATGGGCCCCATTTCTTGCCATTATCAAAGCGAGGAGTGAGCTTCTTCCTCCCAAGCCTTTCACAGAATGCAATGAGAGGAACCGACATGAAAAAGATGTAGTACCCCGGGTAGAAGCCATGCCAGAAGGCAGACATGCCGTACGTCGCAAAGAGAGAACCACCGGTACGAATGTACACATACTTTGCCAACCAGTTGGCAGTCTTCTTATTCCAAGCGGCAGACAATGTCTTGAGGTTAGGCGCTGTTTCAAACTTAATCACGTCGATGTTGTTCGATACCTCCCATCCCTTGGGCTCGCCCTTGGCGTCAAATCCTTCGAATCCAGCATACCAAATATTGTTCGCACCCTCGGCGTTCATCCAGGCAAAGTAATATTTGAATCGGATGAAGAAGAGGGCCAACCAGGAGTAACCGTAACGTGCATACATCGGCTTGGCCAACATTTCCTCTGTGATGATCATGGGGTCCGCATTTTGGGGATCCGACGGATCCAAGAGCGGGTACATCCCACTTCCTACTACGAAGATGCCAAGACAGAGAAGACTTCCGAGGAGAGGACGCACAGTGGGCCATACCTGGCTGGGGATCTTACCCTTTGGCTTTCCAGACTTATCATACAAGAGAGATCCATCGCAAGCATCAGCGTAAAACTTATACTCATAAGCAGGACCGCATAGGACAGTGGCAAAGCAGAAGGTATATCCGAGGTATTCAATGATTCCGGGGAGAGAGGTTACGGCAACACTGGCACATTTCTTTGCTGCCCTATCCTCCTTTCCTTTGTTGATCAACTCTCCATCATAAAGATTGTACGCAAGCGAATACAGCTTCATGGTGAGCACCATTTGAGTTCCAGTGAAGTCCTATCAAGAAGATTATCAAGTTTTGATGGGACGTAATAAGTGAACATTTCAGAAAAAAAGTAATAGATCCAGCCTTTCCATTCCTTTAACAACTGGCAAAAACGACAGTCTCACCATATCCCACCCAAGGTAATTGATGTATTGACGGTGCAAATGCCCAGCGGTGATATATGCCATCATAAAAATCGGCACCAACGTCTTAGCCGTCTTGGCGGGTAACACGAGGAACATAACATACACAGCCATCGAACTGATCAACTGATGGATCCACTGAATTCCAATAGTAAACTGAAGTAGGAATGCACCGAGTAGGAAGGAGAATAAATGCTTCACCTTCCCGTGGGGGAGGGAAAGCATGATCACTCCGAGAGGGTAGCAGAGGAGCATACCGAGTAGATATTCGAGGGTTTCCACATCTTGTCCAGTCGTTTGGGAAAGGGATTCGACGCCTTCTTTCACAAAACCAGGCACTGTAAAAGAGTTGTGAGTTGGCAAGGTGAGAGTTTGCGAGGGGAAAAAGATGGGCATCAAGATTATTCAGCAGCAATGCAATGGAGGCAGATCACCTCAACTTCCGCGCGTATGGAAACAGACGACGCGGCCCCATGCCAATAAATGCCAAGGCTCTATACGCTCACACCCGTCATGTCTTCTTGATCACTCACCGAGAACAACCGTAGGCGCAAAGTACGGCTCGAACGAGTATGCAAACTCGATCAATTTTTCAATGCCCGTTCGGGCAGCTTCTGGCAGAACTCGCTCCATTTTTGTTATGATTGTTATCGTTACCGATCTGGCCGCACAATGGTTCACAAAACAAAAAAGGAGTGAAATAGGTGAAGTGGCAGACGACCAAAACGGGACGGGAAGATAAATAAGGTGACACGAGGGGTGACTGACGTGTTTCCAAAGGCCCCGGATGCACCCAGAAGTCGTATCGTAGAGTAGGTAGCTGAGAGAAGCCAAAGCTTTCACGCGACTTACAGTGTCTGGGGATCTGGGGTTTGGGGTTTGGTGAGAAGTCTGTGCGTCGTTCCCAACTCACACTCTGAAAACAGAAGATGCATACAGATGCATGCGATTAATGAAGGCGAATCTATCAATGGCAAATCTTTTCTCATTCTAGAAAGGGAGACATGGTGAATCTATGCAGTTTAGTGCCTGTCATTTAACAACCAATTTGGGCCTCTGCATAGCAAATCTAGAGTATCAACGTATCAGTAGGAGATATGAATTGAAAGACCTGTGAAACCACTTCTGACCTGATATCCGTACCTACTCTTTTGGTGTCTTTAATTACTTATTCAATCCTCCCTTAACCCTTACTAAACACATGGCCTACATATTTGTGCTGACGTACTTCTGCAGGAGGCCTGAATTGACTCAAAATTGTGCTGTTCAGGAAAATTGTATGTAGGGCCCATACATACTAAATTATACTTGGGACTAGGGAGGACCACCATATGGTAAGGTGCCCACTACACAACATCAATATTTTGCACTCCAAGTGCAAATGAAAGTTCATCGGAAAGCCCGTTTTGTGCTACATAGAGGAAACATTAGGTACCATTGACAGGTCACCACAACCCACAACAAGTTGATGTATCCCCAAACCCTTCTTTTCACTTCAGATAATAATTGATAATGTTACCCCTACAGGCCCTTCTTGATGGAGTCCCAATC
>JALLAU010000596.1:0-15294 GCA_036939495.1 Thalassiosira hispida
ACTCCCATGTCGCAATCGATTTGGCGGGAGATAACTCGCTAATCCCGCGCCACAATTTTTGAGGCGGGACGACTCCCGCCATTATTTCCCATTTCCTGTCGCCAACCAAATAATAATAATCGGGACATGGTTTTATGCTGGTGTTGGTGCCCAACCAACCAACCATTATTTCACACACACATGCAATAGCAATAGAGAGGTCGTCAACGATGAACAACGAATACGACGCCTCCTTTGATCTAGGCGTGGCGGTCAAGGAAGACCCAACGACGAAATCGAAAAGCACGACGAAACCCAAAAAGAAAAGGCGACGCAATAAGCGAAAGCGCTCGGCCAGCACCTCCTCCAGCGCTGATGATGGCGATAATGATCTACATGTACAACTTATTCCCACCAAGCCTCCTCCAGGAGCAGCGGTGATGGCTACTGAAAGCAACAGTGCCATGAAAAAGAAGCGGAAGAAGAAGAAGAATGGCGATGGTCATTCTGCTATTATTAGCGTGAGCAGTACACAACAACATGATACTGTAGCCGAGGAGAGCGCTACGAAGAGCCCATCAGACGACACTAAGATCCAGCAGAATGGCGTCGTCGTCGAGAAGAATGGTGGCACCTCGTCTACTAAGAAGAAGAAGCGAAAGAAGAAGAAGAAAAAGAGGACGAGCTTTGATGATAGCATATTGAATGAGGACGAGGATGGAATAGCAAAATCACCAGCAAAATCACCAGCAACTGTTGCTGGGGGAGAGAAGAAGACAACACAAAAAATAACAAAGCCGAATCTGTTTCCACCACAACCACCATTGAAAGGAATGCTCATCAAGGAACGGAGCAATCTCCCCGTGTTTCAACATCGAGCCGAACTTTGTAGTTTGGTATCGAACAATGATGTTTTGTTGGTAGTTGCCGAAACGGTAAGTCATTATTGAACTCAGAACTCAGCTGCATTACATATATATTTTGTTCTTCAAGTTGTTTACATAGGATGTGATTCCTGACGAATACCCTTCAAAATAAATAACACGAATCAATCGCTCTCTATTATTTCAGGGAAGCGGAAAATCAACACAAATACCATCCTACATTCACGAAAGCGGCCTACTCACAAAAGCTTCCAAAGCAGCAATGATGGCATCATCCCTACCTGCCAACAACAACAAACCCCCCAAACAAAAGTATGGACGAACCATCTGCGTGACACAACCCAGACGTGTCGCAGCAATCACACTCGCCAAACGTGTCTCTGACGAGGTGAACTGCACTCCCGGAACGATCGTCGGACATCGCGTTCGATTCGATGACACCACCGACGTACGGGGTCGTAACACTACAAAGATCATTTATGCCACGGATGGAATGTTGTTGCGTGAGGCTATCTCCGATCCGTTGTTAAAAAGGTATGGAGTGATTGTGTTGGATGAGGCACATGAACGGAGTTTGCAGACGGATGTTTTGTTTGGTGTTGTCAAGAGAGCCATGGCTGCTAGAAGTAGACCATGTAGTGAAATCAAAGATGATGGAGAAGACGTTGCAACGTCAGAAAAGAAGATGAATGGAGGGGAACATGTAAAAGATGACAATGATGACACAGCTTCATCATTTGAGAAGGATAGTGAGACCTTTGGCCGGATGAAAGAAACAGCCTCATCATTGGGCTTACCCCCCTTGAAAGTCGTTGTCATGAGCGCCACATTAGACGTACAAACATTCCAAACCTTCTTCCCCGATAACTCCTCCATGATCAAAATTCCCGGGAGGCAATACCCCGTACAAACAGTCTACACGGATGAAGTACACGATGATTACCTTGATGCAGCGTTGAAGACTGTCATTCAAATTCATAAGTATACACCTGACGGGAATGGGAGCGATGTACTGGTATTCCTCACCGGACAGGATGAGATTGAGGACCTGGCATCCCTCCTCAAAAAGTATCTGGAAGATTTAGAACCTGACGATGACAGTTCCGATGAAACGAATGGCAATAACAAGAAGAAGAAGGATATGGTGCAGAATATCAAGGGGATTGGTACATCCATCCATTCGGGGAATTCATCCATGATTGTGAATGGCGTATTGATTTGTGTGTTGTATGCTTCTTTGCCGCCCGAGCAGCAAATGCTTGCGTTCCGTCCCAAGCCTGATGGGTGTTCGAGGAAGGTTATCCTTTCGACGAATATTGCAGGTAAGTGGTATTGATGGATTAGGATGGTGACGAAATCGAATTGAAATACGTTGAATCGCACATTGAGCAATGCGTTGAAAAACACAACATCATACAACTTTGAAAAACTAAACATATTCCCACCATGCCCCCTTACTCCCACCTACAGAGACGTCTGTCACACTTGATGGTATCCGTTACGTCGTAGACTGTGGAAAACACAAATCAAGAGAGTACAAATCATCCACTGGCATGGAAAGCTTGAGAGTATCCGACATTAGCAAGGCACAGGCAGCACAACGAATGGGACGTGCCGGTCGTGTGTCAGAGGGAATTTGTCTCCGCTTATACCCCGAAGACACTTACGATCTTTTTAACGAGACAACGGTACCCGAAATATTGAGGGTGAATCTAGCTCAGGTTGTGTTGCAATTGAAGGGGATGGGAGTACATGATCCACGTAGCTTTAGCTTCCTTACACCGCCAAGTCCAGAAAGTATCGAGAAATCATTCGAGGTACTGAAAGCTCTTGGTGCCATTGATAAATTGACGATGGATCTTACAACCTACGGGAAGGAAATGTCACAACTCCCCCTGGACCCCATCTACGCGCATCTCTTGCTACAAAGTTCCAAGTATGAATGCGTCTCTGAAATTTTGACTGTGGTTGCCATGTTGAGTGCGGAAAATATATTTTACCGCCCAGGTGGCCGCGGTGGCGGTGAGGATAGTGGAGGATTGGCGGCGAGAGGAGCAGCTGCCCATCGTCGATTTGTGAGTTACGAAGGAGACTTGCCGAGTCTTTTGAATGTATACAATGCATGGAGGAAGGAGGCAATCTATAACACACAGTCGGCTGGTGGTGGTGGTGGTACTCCGAAAAAGAAGAAGAGGAAACTCAGCAAGGGATCGTCGGCAAAGATGCCACATGGTGATTGGTGCGGTCAAAACTTTATCAACGGCAGAGCTTTGATGAGAGCGCATGATGTGAGGACTCAACTATCCGATCTATGTTCTCGTCTTGGAATGGATATCCAGTCTTCATGCAGCTCGGAAATGACAACTTTCTTCAAGTGTATTTGTGCAGGGTTGTTCCTTCAGGTAGCAACAAGGGTGCCAAATCCTACTCAATCGCAGGGTAGTGGTAAGAAGAAGTCGAGATTGAGTAGCCGGGGCGGGCTCATACCATCTCGTGGACATTACACAACAAAAATTGGCGGAAACTTGGTATCTGTACACCCAACGTCATTTATGTTTGGTAGAAACCCCGCACCGAAATGTGTTGTATACACTGACCTTCTTCATACAACAAAGCTGTATGTACGCGGAGTGACACAGATAAGGGAAGAGTGGCTGAGTGAGGTTGCTCCGCATATATTTAATCCAAAGAAGTAAATAATGTAATGAACTTTATCTCTTATCACATTGTTCCTCTTCATCTATTGCAAAGAAATTTATCATTAAAAATGGACAGAATAATATGTGTACCACAACGTAGTATCCATGACTGATACTATTATCAGTGTGATTATTTCACATCATGAATGAATATTGCAAAACGGACTCTCTGTGCCAAATGAAGAGACCTAGAACAGTATTATTCATCATCTACTTCAGCGTGCCCACCCTGCCCAGATTAACGAGCCAATCGAAACCAAGCGAGACAACTACGATAGAGCGACTACCACTGACCACTGACATCCTGATTGTATTATTGTTGAATAGATCACGTAACTGGCCATACCGCCATGGATATTGGCCCAATCAAGACGATCCTTACACGAGACGCAGCTGATATCCCCAGTGAGAGCTTCAAACAAGCACTTTTTGTCAATCGACCCGGCAAGAAATGGGGTTAGCTGAGCAAAATCATCCTCCAAATCAAGCGCCAAGACCTAACTATGAGTCGGTGTATCGTTTGATCGAAGGTACCAGTGAATTTTGCATTCAAATTGTAACATTAATGTCAGTCGCAATCGCAACCACAATACATACATGCATGGTTTGGGAGCTTGGTAAAGAAGTAGGTATTGTAGAGAAGAGCGGCGATGCGTCTAAAGAGTTCTGGAAGGAATTGGAATCTCGTACTTCCTCTCTCACCGCTCACCACTAAATACAAGAATACTTACCTACCTACTCATCGGTCACTCTACCTACAGATTGTCCCGCCAAAAGACACACACACGCGCTTCACCACTTCCACTTCCTTCTTGTGGCTCCTTCTCTTCAACTTCAATTCAGCTTCCGCTTCCGACATATCGTAAAGCTGCGAGAGCTGCTTTATGTCTATGCTCTGCTCATAATCTACTCCGGCGAAGTGCAAGTAAAAGTGAAACCGGTATCCTCGGACGCGAAATCAACTATGTTGCTTGCCAACCAAAATGATGGGCCGAAAACACGGAAGCAGATAAGCGTCCTTCCAAGTCCTTCCATTATTTTTCTTTGAACACACACAAAAACAATAAAACCATGCAACGAAGGAATAAATCAGGAGACTCCAAATCAACAACAACAGACGGAGATGAAGCATCACAAACAACGTCGCCACAAACCACGCCTCGAACTCGACCAGGTGGCGTCCCCGGCCGAGCCGCTGCTGGCGGAGGCGCCGCGCCTGGTCCAGGCTCCAACCCTGCCACTACGACGATTATGCAATTATTCAAACGAAGGAATAAATCAGACTCCAAATCAACAGACGGAGATGTAGAATCGCAAACGACTACATCATCTCGCATCGCTCGCCTGCCGCCCCCCAGATCCGCCGCTACACCAGCCGGCATCCTCCTCCGCAAGCGAATGATGCCAACTGCGCGTATTAGTGGTGACGTCATCCAATCCAATTCCTCCAACACGACATCCCACCTCCTGACAATAATCAATGAAATCATTTTACTAATTGTAGGTACTATTGGGGGTGTATTCATTTTAATGGCGATCGTGCACTTAGACCATCACAACATTGTCCACGTTCCTGGGGTATCCGCTAGAGACTTTGGCCATGCGGCTTTATCGGCCGAGACTATCAAATTGATGGAAGAGACTATGGATGTCATATTCCTTCCGGTGGATGTGTACACGAGCATGACCGAGGAAATATCCATAAAAAAGGAAAAGATTAGAATTGCGATGTTGATCAAGGAGGATTTGGCAGAGCAGAGCGGAGAGATGGAGGATACGAGGAAGGAATACGAGGAATGGAAGGTCAAGGGTAATTCGGTGTTGGAATTGGATAAATGGTGTGGGAAGTGTAAGGGTGGGTGGGGGCAGTGTGATCAGCGTGTCAAGTATTTGAGTGATACGTATCAAACATACGAGGTTAAGGCAAAGGTTGATATTATGGGAACTGGCAAGTGTGTCAAGTAGTAGGTAGGTAGATGAATCATGATGGTTCTCAATGGTGCTTGCGCTTTGGGGGAGGGGGATAGGGTTATGGATCTGTTGGGATTCAACAAGGGCACTAATGAAAACGAAAACAGTAAAAGGCTTGTTTGTACATTCGATCTTACCACTGACTTGTACACAAGCCGCGCCAAGTGGATGATGGGAGTCAAGTAAGTTGTCGGTGGCTGGTGACATAATATGGATATCAGATCTCTACCAATACATGAACATAAAACTCGCCTGGAGGAGATCTCTCAGACCTCGAAAATGTCGACCAGCATTGGTGACATATTATGGATGGATATATCAGATCTCTGCCAATATAAACATAAAATGATTCAAGAAGTGTTAGTATCTTGGCTGATGAGCAAGAGGGTAAAAAGAGACAGAACACGTTAGCGCTGGCCTATTAAAATCTTCGACAGGAAGTGATGTAAAGACTAAAAACAGACCTTTGGCAAAGTCACCAAATTGCAAATTATTTTGTCTCTACCGTCAGTCTTTTTCCTTTTTGCCATTGTTCCTCTTGTGATATTATCCGTGGGATAAACGAAATAACATCCCAAACAATAATAACTGTAGAAGTTTTCGGACCACCTACTCTGTACACGGCAGGTTTGCTTCTTGGTCGAAATATTCGTGAATTGATTTTTGCCGAAAAGTGTCCTGGTGGCATGTCTTGAGCGAACTCACGCATCATCCAAAAGGGTTCGCTTACACTTCACACTATCAACTGAGTACACAACAACAAGTCATATCTCCTTCAAGCACGTGTCCGTGTCAAATAATTCATTCCCATTTTGGCCAAACCAGAGTCATGAAGCTGTCCAAGCTTTAGCAAAACAAACTGTGGTAGTTGAAGCCATACCATAAGCTGGTGCACATAATGGCAACGCATAGCACACGACTCTGATGAAGTGGTTCTAGATCAGTTTTGTAGGTGGGTGCCTCCACCTTAAAAATTTCCTACCAAAAATCCTCTTCTTCTCCCAGAATCCTGACTTGACATGATAAAACCACAGATCATCTAGATAGAAGGCATAAGTAGGATGAAGAGCTTTGTGGTCCCTTCCCAGTGTTCGAGTGCCAAGACCGCTACCAGAATCTTTCATTGTTGGATAAGGGAAGTAGGTTGAGAAGCCACCGTGAATCCACATTCCACCTCTCTTCTCGTCATACACCGCAGCATGTCCCGATCTAGCGCTTGGCCAATATACCTCACAGTGCTTGTCATTTCTACTTTCCCACGTCAAGCCTGGAGCGTCAACGCAGGTCGTTTTTCCTTCTCTTTTGACCCATTGCTCCTCGCCGTCGTTGGAATTTTCAGCGCCATACACCCAAAGATCATCCAGGTAGCCTCCTTTAGGCAACAACTCTGTACTCTGCCATCGATTTTCAGCACTGTTATCATTGCTGAGGCCATGCCACAACCGGTGCCCTCCAAACAGATAGATAGATGCACTCTCGGGGTTAGAATCGCTGACCATATTGAATTGCCATCTGTTTCCAGGATTCAATGGGCTTTCTACCTTTGTCCACTGTAACGAAATGAAGTTGAAGAGCCACATGTCATCACAGTAATCCTCACAATCATTGCTTGCGAATGAGAAGGAATGCGTCAAAAAAATGTTGGCAATTGGTTTGGTAGTCTATCCAAACTAGCTTTGTTTTTATCAGCCTTACCTGTACCCGCCGTACACTGCCATGGTAGAATCATCAAGCATTGCAGCACCATGACCATATCGCTCACTGGGAATTTCACAAACTTGCTCGCCTTGATCACTGTTGTAACTACACCCACCAAATATCATCCCTGGATGTAAGATTCTCCACCCATCGTTTGCACAAGCTAGATCCGAATATCTTAAACATTCTGTGTCATACTCCCAAATATCATTGTAGTAGACCTATTGAAAGAAGTGAGCCCAATTATGAGGCAGAGATATTTAATAAAAGAGTAAAAAGTTGAAGCAGTAATTACTCACCCCCACCGGGACGAAGCCACACATTTCCTCGATTTTGGCCTGTTCAGTTGGACTGGGATTGTTTTGAAGCAAGTGCTCCCACGAATACGAACAAACCTCTTCATTTACGGAGCTGGCATTAGTCAGAGGCACACATGTTTCAATTGGCTGACACATGGCTGAGTGTGATGAATAGCTAGAGCTCAAGGGCATGCCATCATGGGTTGAGAACTCGAGGACTCCTTCTTCCTCTACAATATTGAACCTCTTTGGAACATGTTGACGGTGCGCATCATTACCACGGCCTCCGAATAATATGATCCTGTTAACAAGACACATTTTATCAGTAATGATCATTGGTTCTGCTATTAATGGTGTTTAAATTCTTACCTCGTTTGGTTTAACAATACCAACGAATGACCTCGCCTCTCAAAGGGACCTTCAGCCAATGTCCAGAGTTCTCTCCACTCATCATTTGTGTAGGATGAGTAATCCCACTGCTGCCAGCAGTGAATTGGCAGAATGAGGCAGAGTAAGATGGAAGTCAACGCAAGCATTCTGAACAGCCGCAGTTAGAGTGGATAGCGAAGGAGCTTCAGACGAAATACTGCCTGGCGGTCAACGAGGGGAGTTAGATCCATGTCAAGTGACGCAAACACCAAAAATGAGGCTTTCAATTTCTAAATTTATTCGGAAAGCCTACGGTGCCCTTGTAAAGAAGACATCGACTAGCTGATTTGATTTGACAACTTGCTGATTTGCACTCTGCAAGTTTCGTTCCCTAAAAATGAACGCCGACGAGGAGATCAGAGATTTGTATGATGCACTAGATGAGCGTGATCGTCATATCGAGGGTCTAGAAGCCGAGCTAACCGCTCAAGAGGAAGATAATGACAAGCATCGAGATGCGGTAATCCAGGCCCAAGATCGAATTGCAGAGCTTCAGGTATTGGTCAAGCACAATGACAGTCTTCTGGAAGAAATACGGCAGTTGGAAGAGCAGGCCAATGCTCATAAATCGCAATTGGATGCACAAAAGAATATACTTTCTATGACAGCCAAATCATCTGAAGAAGCAAAGAGGTTACAAAAAGACGGCAATCAGCAGCTACATCGGCTTGAGCTGGAGAATCAAAGGTAAAGTACCATTTGTTCACCGCTTCAGCATAGGTTCTACATTGATCAATGTGGTCCTTCATTGCTCATCAACGTCTCTCCTCCTCATAGACTCCGTGACACGGTCCTTGAAATAGAGGAAAACGAAGATATACTGGTGAATGAAATCGACACACTGGTAAGCGAGAAAAGTAAGTTTCAAGGTCAAAGCGAAGACCTATCATCCAAGTGCGATGCACTATACGCAGATTTCGATGAAAAGGCTCGGGTCAATTCCCAATTGCTGCAAGAAAAAGAGAAAGCACAAAACGATCTTGCAACTCATAGCGAAGAGTATCGCAGAGACCTCGAGGAATGGAAACGAAAGGACTCCGCCAGCAGTTCCGAAATCACAAGGCTGTTGACGGAGCTAGAGCAAGAGCGATCCAAGCAGAAAGAGTCTGCATATGTGAAAGAAAATGAGTCCTTTCGAAAAGAGTTGGTAAAAGTTCGAAAGGAGAACCAGAAGCTTAATTTGATGTATGACCAATGTCTGCTCGATAAAAATCAAGCCGAGCGCGATTTGGACAGTGCCATACAGGCTCTTAACCAATCCAAACGAAATGCAAAAGAACAAATTGCATCAGCGCTCCGGAAAGAGAAAATAAGCTCATCTGAAGCTAGAAAAAAGCTGGAAAGAGCAAACACAAAGCTTGATAGTGGCATGCAGATGCGCCTCGATGCAGAAGAGCAGGCTGAAGACCTACGGAAACAACTTGAACGCTCCGAGGCTCGCAACGCTTCTTATGAAAAGAACCATGGTTTGACAGAAGCTATTCGATGTCAAAGGCAGCTAGAAACAGATATTCGACGTAGAGACTATGACTTAAAACGTTTGAATCACACTCTGGGCGTCGAGATGAACAAATGTAGAGTCTTGTCAAAAGCTTGTGATTGGCTGAAAGAGAAAGCCAATTTCGGACCAGACTTCATGTTTGACGATGCAGAGATAAAATCGGCGTTGAAGCGCGAAGACAGTCGACTCCAGAGCGAGAATGCGGAGCTTTCTCGCCAGATTGAAGCAATTGAAGGTGAGTACAGCCATTATTTTTCAATCGCTCCCTATCAATTTTAGCCCTATTGTCCCTCACTGCTGTGGCTTTTACCGTATGGTTTAAGCCGAGCGCATTAAGCTGCTATCGCAATTGAGGGCACGTGCTATTGATATTGGAGAGAAAGGTGTTCGATTTCTCGGAATGGGTTCGCCCGAAGTTGCACAAGTGATGGAATTTGCTACCAATCTGCGACAGGGTATTGTTGAACTCCCTCTGAACGATCGCTCCAAGGAGCTTTTGACGGAAGTTTCTACACTCAAATCTGAAAAAGAAGTCGACAGAGTTATTATTGCTAGGCTTGAGAGAGAGATCGAAGTTGAGGAACCACGTGGTGGTGAAAGCGACATAGTGAAACAAGTTCTTCACAGTATGAACACTGAAAACGAAAAGCTAAGGGATCAGATTGATGCCCTTAAGACGGCAGGAATCAATCCAAACGGTTCTGCGCTGACTCAATTGATGCGAGACAGAGCTACAGAATTATTGGGCGAAGACTTGGTTGCAATGCCTGCTGCTGCAGAGATTCAATTTATTTGCCTCGTGAACGAATATGATAAGGCAGCCCAAGAGCTTGCTACAAAGCAAATAGATTATACCAAAGGTGAGACTCGCGAGTCTCCGAACGACGGTAGAGGTGAATTCATCCTCAATTCTACTGTGAGTACAGACGTAGCACTTTTGTGTGAGGGCCAAATCGAACAGCTCAGACAATGTGCATCAGTTGTGAATGAGCCCAACAAAAAAATGACAGATGTCATCACAAGCATGGAGAAGGCCATAAAGGACCTTAGATACGAACGTGATGCTCTCTCTGCCCAGTTAAGCCAACTAGCGGATGGAGGTCAGCAAATATGCAAATCACTCGAGGACGAGTTGGCAATTGAAAAGCATGCCAGTAGTAAGGCCCAGCAAGATCTTGCCAACACGCGGACCTACGGCGAACGAATAGTATACCTTGAGAAGTGGAAACTAAATGCGACCGAAGTAATGGAGAGACAGATGACCAACATGTCTAACAACGAGAAGGAGAATGTAGCCGAGCTCCTTCATATCCTTCTTGGGAGCCAGAAAGAGAATGATGATTGTATGAAACTTGTTTTCAATGGAGTGGGCGACAATATCGGTACCCGCGCTGAGATGAGGAGCATGAATGATTCATTGGCACAAACACAAAAGAAACTCTCTGGGTACATTTGCGATGTGAAAAGCCTCCAGGATTCAATCTTTGCCGTGCAAGACCAATGCGTCGACTCGGCCAAGGTTGTCACGCAAATCACGTGCTTGAATGACATTATCCGAGAGAAGAACCGCATCATACAAAAGCAAAAATTGGCAGCAGAGAAGAACCTCAAACTTAGGGACAGAGGCTTTAACCTTGATCTGGCGTTGCATCACAAGTCTGATCGTTCAATATCGACGAACTCCATCGATAGATCGATTATGCGAGCTGCCAGTAATCCGGGGCAAAGCTCGCCTACTCGCAATCACATGCAGAAAAGTATGGCAGAGGCGTCCAAACTCATATTTGAGAAGGAAAATGCTATAAGCTCACAGAACCAACAAATGTTGGTTCTCAAAGAGAAGCTCGTGACAGCTGATGAGTCTTACCAGAGTCTGTCAAATCAGGCCGAGAGTATGAAAACTGACAGTGAGTTCTTCTGTTGTCGTGCTATCTTCCATGTTTCTTATACACTTCACGAACGAACGCTTGTCCCCACTTCTCCAGTATCAACACTTGTTTATCGTTTGAGCGAGGCAGAGTCGGCAGTGAATGACAGCAGCGGCTTTCAACAAAAGTACGAGGATGCTCAGGATATATTGGAGAAGAGCAGGAAGGAAATAAACTCCTTAAAAAGGAAAGGAAGTGTGATTTCGAAGGAGAGGACAGAAAAAGATGCAAAGATCAAAGAGCTACAGGACTCCGTCGCTAGGGCAAAGCGAGTACTATCGGTTACAAGACAAGGTCGAGCCCGCAGTGAGGAAAACTTGAAGGCTGCGAACGAAGAAGTTGCCTCGCTGAAAGATCAACTCGAGAAGATGGGGTCCCAAATGAATGATTTGAAAAGGGGTAAGATTGAGGCACAGAACGAGAAGTTGAAGCTATCACGAAAAGCTAGGCTATCTGCGACCAAGTTGAAGGAATTCCAAGACCAGAGGGAAAATTCAAAGACTTCGGAAGAGTTAGAGAAGAGAGTAAATGTGCTGAACAAGACAGTGGCAGGATTAGCCTCTCAGAATAGTAAGCTTCGGGGTGAAATGGCTGCTCAGAAGCTGAAGAAGAAGGCAGATGGCGAGAATGCGGCTGCTCAGCAAATTATGGAACGACGTAGTAGTATTTCAAGAGAGCGCCCTACCAGCTCACGAGCCAAGTCACTCGAGGATCAAGTGAAAAGACTACAAGGCTCGCTTGCATCCGAGAAGAAACACGCATCTGGCAGTTCTTCCATGCTGGACAGGTATCAGAAACGAATTCATTCGCTGGAGCAAGCATTGAAATTGGCATCTGGACGGAACGCTGGTCAAGAGGTGCAGGATTCCGACTCTGGTAGCGAGCTTCTGCAACAGCAGCTATCGTCTTTGACAAATGAAAACAAGTATCTTAAACAGAGGCTCAATGATACGAAACCTGATGGCAATACAGAAACTCAATGCAAGCAACTGAAATCCGAGAACGACTCCCTAAAGAAAGAGAACGAAAGATTATCACAAATTGGTACGTCTTGAAATCAATGATTTGGCACTGGCTTATTTCTGAAATTGTTGTTTACTTTTTTCTCTGCTGCATTTGTGTGTGTAGATCATTTAGATTTCTTTGAAGAGATAGGTAAGACATCAATAAAAGATGACCAAAACGTATCGTTCAGAATATATGACTGTATATTCTCTCATGAATTATTGTGTCTCCCATGCTACTCTATGTATTTTCAGAGGATCTGAAGTACAAGGTAAGACCATTGCTCGACCTTGACATCCTTTGCTCGAAGCTTATTCCTAGAGCAATCATAACCCATCTACATGTTGTTGGCGCACTTGTTGTTCAATGCCTGCAATGCAGTACAATGAAGCCGTTCGTCAAATTAACCAGTTAACAACTGGCTAAGAACTAACTGCCAGGGCATCATTTAGTATGCATTGGTTACCTCGTCACCCAAACTTGCAGTGCTGACACGTGCTGCTACAGAAAAAACGTGATTTATGGTCAATTGAAGCAAGGATGAAGTGGTAGGGGATGCGCCTATGACGCAACATCATATGTTGTAATCACAGGGACAAAAATAACAAATAGCAAGCCAAGGGAAGGTTGTCACGTTTCCAATAACCTTTATGCCTAATATCATTTTTAGAATATGTCTCATGCCTTAACAGCATAACAACGGATAGGGAAATGTGTATTGATATTGGCAGCCTTATGTTCCTTACTTAAGGCACGTCTCATATCCCCAGTCTTCTTTGCCCTCAAATCCTTACTGATGTACTTGGATCCAGCGACAGCCTTACGGATACCCTCCTTCTGATTTTGATTGCGTGCGATGGACTTTCGTACTTGCTTGATTTTGGTAATTTTGAACGCAGCGCCGCCAGGGATCTTGGCAACGTGTGGAGTTTCTTGGCAAGAGTTTTTAGGAGATCTTCATTGGGATCCTCGGAGTCCGTACGCCTTGACCATTTTAGGATATTAATTAAATAGAAATGTAGAGTGAATAGCGCGGAATAGCAGGCAAAAAGCTGTCTATTTTGAAGTAGATAAAAGTAGAAAAGCCAAATTCCATTGTTCAGATTAGATACTACTAACCTCTACTAACTCATTCGGAGAAGGAAGCAGTTAATTTTATCCTCGACAAAGTATGAGAGCCCTACATCAATAACTACGTGAATCACATGTCTCCAGTCACCCAAATGCTAGGAAGGTGCCGCACTACATTGTACCGGACCTTCACGCTTGGAACTTCCCCATTGGCAGGCAGTGAATGACAGTGGCGCTAATATGACTGTGGAGGCTTTCTTCAAAGTCAAAACCTACACAGCCTGCAGAAGCCGCTATTTAGAACAACGGCACAACAAAACCGCCTAATCGGCGAGCAAATAAAGAAGTGGTAGAAGGATCTCTAACCAACTAGGCTATCATAATAGTTGTTAGCTCCTACGGCCGAAAATGCAAGAAGCTGGATAGCCTCTTTGCAGCGGATGTAAGATGGATTAAACAATATTGTTGGACCCTTCAAAGCGGCTCAAAGCCAATTCCACAGCGGGAAAGTTGTGCCAATATGTGTACGTAGGTTTGGAGAGATTAGTAATGACTTTGACAAATTAATTTGACGCCTCGCAAGGGATGCGGCGTATGGCGATGACGGAATGACAATCTCATCACTTCTTGTCGGTACGGATAGGAGAGGAGGAAAATTACCAATTATGCTACAACAATTTAGAGAGGGATTGATCGGAAAGTATTGGATTTGGATCTCAACTGATGGAAGTTCATGAATGCAGATAGATGTTATTTGTGGGTACCAATACTCTCAGAAGATTTTTTATGTTTTGAAACAATCCTGGTATCAGAATCACATTGGAACACATATATCCCTCTTTGGAGATACTATTATTATTATTATTATTTGCTGTGATGAAATAAGAGTTTTTATAACAATTCCCATAAAACATTCCTCCAGTAAAGCTAACACAGGCATCATGGGTAGCAACGGTTGGCATTGGTTCCACCTCAACTAACCATTCTTCCTACATAAGTGTGAAGTGGCCCACTCAGATTTGGCTGGTCCTGAATTGATGAGCAATCTTGAAGTGGTTCTGGCACAGGGTGATGGAATGGAAGGTTCTGTGATGCTATGCGAGTGTTATTCAGCTGATCCCATACCTCTAGTGTGGCTAACACAGGCTTGTGTAGTAATGGTTGGCCTTGGTTCCACCTCAACTAAACATTCTTCCTAAATAAGTGGGATGTGGGCCCCTCAGTTTTGGCTAGTCCTGAAATGCTGATCAATCTCCAGGGCTTAGTTGGGAATGTCGGCAACATGTCGGCGACGCCGACATATTTGCCAGATTCCGAGCCGACAAGTCATTTTAGCTGACACGACATTCTCTGCCGACACAGGAATCCGTGTCCGGGTCAACCAACAAGCTAGCTAACGCTAACAAAGCCGTACTGTACCTAACAACTATTAGCTAACAGGCGTGGCACTGTACTGTACCTACCAACTACTAGCTGACAGGCGTGACACGATGCACGACCGTTTTTTAGCCAGCTCGCAATCAATCAATCTATCGATCGACCTCAATTGCATTGCTATTCATCCAATAGCTAATGCATGATCTAGCCTCTCCCCTCCCTCCACACTGTTTCCATTTTTCTCTTCTGTTGATGACATCTGCTTGAAATCCAGGAGCATTGGTCTAATCCATTAATCATGGTAAGCCGCAAATTTTCATTTATTTGCCATCCGTATTTTTACCAATCACATCTCTCACCTTTCCTTCAACCTTCCAACCTCTCCCCACCCTCCACACCCTCCGATAATTCGCGGATTACACTCTCCTTGAATGCTGGCTCTTCCCCCCTCTT
>JALLAU010000597.1:0-13949 GCA_036939495.1 Thalassiosira hispida
GTTAGAGGGAAGCTAGTCGACAAAAATGGTGGGTGTTACTCTTCGGGAGGGTCCAAGGCACTGCCTTTGACCATTGCTACCTGAAAACTTGGAAGTTAGTGATAGGTCAACGGCGGCTAGACCCGCAAGAGGGTGGTTTGTTAGTACATAGGGGTTTGTTTTTAGCGGGGACCAAAAGACTATTTGATGGGGGATCCCCACCGTTTTGCCTGCCACACGGGGGGGGTATACATAGGAATTTGGCACGCGTGTGCATGCACGCATTTTTGCCTTTCCTGCGTGCATGCGCGCCTTCCAAGGAAGGCTTGGAGAAGGAAAAAACTTTTCTGCGGGGCTCCCCTCCGCCCAACTATTAACAAACCCCTAGTTACATACCATACTTAGCGATGCCATTACTACTACCTTCATAAATCGGCAGATTACACAGAGAAGGGTCTGTTGAGACCAAACAAACAATTGACTTTTAAAATGTAGAGTGAAAGAGTGAACAATAAGGATGGTGCACAGCTTTGTTGACACTAAATGTGAATGCTGTCTTTGAGGAGTTAGAGAGCGCCATGAAACAAGAGAATATGGTCTGTCTATATAGAGTATATTATAAGATATAAGAATGGTGTGGTGTGGTGTGGTTGACACATTTGCTGCTGATGTCGTAGTTGGAAGGTTTAGCAAGGTGGTGGCATAAGCACAAGACATACCCAAGCTGCGGTGTAGCTTCATACAGAAAAACAAGACATTATAGAATGGGAAGTAAAGGAGTGTGCAAGAATATATGCAAAAAACATCATCAAGGGTGTGAATTGAGCAGCACACAACAAAAATATCAATATATCAGAAGCTATGGCAAAACGACGAGCAGATTCCAACCATTGTAATGCCTTCGGAGTTGGTACCTAGATATAGAAAAGTTTCTCAGACCTCAGACCTGCCACATGTATCCAACAAGTGATTTGGTAATTCCTCCATACATGAGGGGCCCATTACTTGGCTAGCTCTGGCTGAGACTGAGAAATGAGCCAGCAATTGATTTTGACCATTTGGCCGTACTATAGTGATGCCTTATAGGTTTGTAGATACCAGAGGAAGCTTCATAGACTTACTTTATGTATCCAAAAAGTGATTCATACACATCAGAAGCAATGGATGCCATTCCTACATAGCTACACACAATTTACAATGCCGCATTGGGCCAACTTCTTGGCTGACTCTGGTAGAAGAAAAACGAGCAAATATGAATCTGACCATTTATGCAAAGAGCAATGGCTTAGAGGTTGGGAGATATCAAAGCAAGCTTCATACAATTGCCTTATGTAGCCTATCCTAAAGGTTTCTCAGACACCTCAGAAGCAAGAGATACCATTCCTTATAACATGACACAACAATTGTAATGCCAAGAGGGGCCCACTTGGATGGCTCTGACATAATAGTTAGCAGATATGATTCCAATCATTTGGGCATAGAGTGATGCCTTAGAGATTGGTATATACCCCAAGAAGCTTCATAGACCTGCACCATGCATCCAAGAAGTATTTTAAACACCTCAGAAGTAATGGGTTACATTCCTTGCATTGATACACGCAATTGTAATGTCAAGATGGGACCAATTGGCTGGCTCTGGCTGAAAAATGAGCCAATTGGTTCTGACCGTTTAGGCAAAGAAGAATGACTTAGAGGTTGGTATGTGACAGAAGAAGTGTCTTAGACCTGCCCCATGAATCTAACGGAGGGTGTTGACACACCTCAGAAGCAATGGATGCCATTCATTACATCATGACAAACCAATTGTAATGCCCAGATGGGCCCACTTTGCTGGCTATGGCTGAAATAGAGCAAACATTATACCAATCAGTTGGGCTTAGTGTGATGCCGTATAGATCATTGGTACGTGCCAGAGGAAGCGTCATAGACTTGCTTTATGAGTTCAAGAAGTGTTTGAGATCACCCAGGAGCAATGTATGCCATTCCTACATAGCTACACACAATTTGCAATGCCACATTAGGCCAACTTCTTGGCTGACCCTGGCAGAAAAAATGAACAAATATGAATCTGACCATCATTTATGCAAAGAGCAATGGCTTAGAGGTTGGGAGATACCAAAGAAAACTTTATACATTTGCCTTATGCATCATAGAGGTTTTTCAAACACCTCAGAAGCAAGGGATGCCATTCCTTACATCATGCCAGAACAATTACAATGCCAAGAGGGGCCCACTTGGGTGGCTCTGACCGAATAATGAGCAGAAATGATTACAACCATTTGGGCAGAGAGTGATACCTTATAGGTTGGTAGATGGCAGAAGAAACTTCATAGACCTGCCCCAAATACCTCAGAAGCAATCAATTCCATTTCCACATTGGTACACACAATACATATTGTCGTGGTGGGACCAGTTGGCTGGCTGTTGCTGAGAAATGAGCATGAGCCAATTGATTCCTACCATTTAGGAAAAGAGAATAATGGCTTAGAGGTTGGCAGGTGCCGGAGGAGGCTTCATAGACCCGCGTGATGCAATCAACGAGGGTGTTAAAACACCACCGAAGCAATGTATACCACTCCTTACATTTCTACACACATTTAGTTATGTTGCAATGTGAACAAGTAGCTCGCTCTGGGTGAAAAATGAGCCAATTGATTCTGACCATTTACGTAAAGAGTGATGACTTAGAGGTTGGTAGATGCCATATGAAGCTTCATACACTTGCCTTATGCATCAGAGAAGTTCACAAAACACGCCAGAAGCAAGGGAATCCATTCCTTACATTGCTACACAACAATTGCATGCCAAGCTAACTTGGTTGGCCCCAACCGAATAATATGCAGATATGATTCCAACCATTTGGGCATAGTAGAGTGATGCCTTAGAGGTTGGTATATACCAGAAGAAGCTTCATATACCTACCCCATGTATCCAGGAAGTGTCCTCCCAAACACCTCAGAAGCAAGGGATGACATTCCTTACAGTTCTACGCACGATTTGAAGGTGCAACATACCACCTAGACACTCTATGTTTTACTCTTTCCTGAAGTTGCTGTTTTAAAATCTTCTAGTTCCCACAAGTTCAAATTATTTGTTTGTTACAAACAATCTAGATGTGTTGTACATGTGTTAAGCTCTATATCTGTAGGCCCAGTGATACCAACACTGACATCAGAAGAGACAACAAAAGATTTTTTCAGGACTTGGACAACACATAGTATCATGCAACAAGCCATTTTGATATTTTTCATACTGAATTGCACTTCTCAACAGTATCCTCGTCTCCCTTTACACAGAATAATTCTCTGGATACACGCATTCACAAATGCCGAAGAGAAGATATTGGACTGCCTTACAACTCATGAGTTTTAGGGGTAACGGCAACATGACAACAAGAATAAACAGACCACTGGGTCTGGTGTCCAATTTGGCCACTACACGGCCACGAGCTACAATAACTATCTGTCTGCCCTGCAAGCCGCCAATGTGTCGCAGACGGAAATACCATTGGCCAGATGGGGCAATGGAATGACTGTTTACTTGAGAAAATGGTTGGCAACATCTTTATTGACAAGGTGATACTCAGCTGGCAGGGGTACCCAAGCTGCCAAAGATATCCTCACTCCAGGACTGTTCTGCGACATCGTTTGAGCCATGCATTGCACGATGGGTCTCCAGATCATGAACTTTTACGGTGCAGATGTACATCTAATTGCCAGTATTGCTCTCCAGAGCTTTGAATTTCTCCAGACGATGGTGACAAGATGCTCTATGCATGGCATATATGCGATGCACTTCTATCCCAAGCCTGTCTTTGGTCAGTCCTCTTGGACTTATGGTGCACCAAAATGACGATCCTACCTTTGTATTAGCACAGGGAAACGGCGTAGCCCCCAGGCTTCTTAGCTGTGATCACCCCATATGATCAACACCGGTGTTTGTAGGCCTACAAACATCTTGGTTATGGCACGAACTTCGTAGGTCCTTGGACGGGAGATGTATTCTTTCTGACCGCAGTTCTCTTTGTCGATGACTCTGACCTCCTAAACATGGCTAACAGCCAGCTCACAACTGATAGAGACGTCTTTATCATTATTAACGAACTACCTTTGATTGGGGAGGGCTTGTTCAGGTCACTGGTGGCTATATGAATCTGAAGCCGGTATATGCTATCCTGGAGATGGGTTACAGAGGTTCCAACAATGAAGAAGTTGAGATAGCTTCCATCGGCCCCTATGATAGTAGTGGTCATTCCTCTGAAGGACAACTCACACCCGAGAAAATTTTGGGAGTTTACACCTACCCAAGAGGCAACTTTGGATTTCATGTTGAGCAGGCGAAGAAGCAGGCAGTGGCTTGGGCGGATAACATGATGAACAGTTGTTGCTCACTATGTGCTGCGAGTGTTTTTTAACCACTTTGAACCGTTAAATGTCAGATATCTTTGCACGCTAATTACAACTACATACTAATACCCCCCCCCCCCCAAGCAACATTGCACACCCCGTTGGGGAGCTGATCAAGAGCTTAACCCTTTCTTTACGCAGTGCAACATTTGGTACCATTATCGCTTACTTACTAAATAGTTACGTATATTTACTGTACTTAGATATTGATTTAGCGATTTCACAATTAACTAGAGGTTGTGTGGAGGCCGATTTTAGAATAGGGTTGCAGGAATACCAGAGCACACCATCGATCATTGAGTTTAGATTATGTTAGCACTTCGTCCCGGAGCAGAACACCGATTATGCATTCCATTAGAACACAATGAAGAGGGCACCCATTATTGGCAATATCGTTTGGTAGGCGAGGTGCGGTGTTTCCCTACATAGCCCGTATTTTACACGGTAGGTAATGGCGGCAGCCACCAATACTCGAAGTACTATAGGAAGTTAGATAGCATGAAAGATCTTACTCTCCTCTTTCAATAGAGCCTTCAGCCCGGGGATGAGACCAAATATTCATTGAGCATCGACACATGGTTTGGTGCCATGTTTGTGATTGTTTGAATGAATTCAAAATACTAGCAAATTACTATGTGCACGAAGAGGTGCGCCGATCATAAAATAAAAAGTACCGGTTTCGTAAGGAAATGGTTAAGTCCAGCTCGATAGACCCTCATATTGTTAAGAAGGTCGCCGAGAAGTAGATGCCAATAAGGGTCTTTCATCTGACAATCAGACATAATGGTTCAAAGTAGAGACATAAGATTGTCACGAATCATCAGATTGTCACGAATCAGCCTATATACGATAGTGGTCCACCAAGAACCACCAGATGCGGGCGCACCAAAATGTATCTGACATTGATGTGATTTTTTTTCTGATTCTACACTGAGCCGGTCCAGATGCTGATGTAGGAATAGGTACTTGAGTCAATAATGGTTCAAAGTAGTTAAACACTCATACCTGGCACCAACTCTACCGCAAAATGTTGCATGGATTCGTAGCCTTAGTCCGTCCACCAGACCTGCCCGAGAAAGCCTTCCAATTGGTGTGGTATTACTAATAGTGGTATAAGTCTCTACCTGCCTTGAAAGTCAACTGCAACCTGCACAAAGAATTCTGGAAGCTTTCTCTCCAATTCCAGGGCTTGCGACTATGCCTAATCCGAACCTGAATTTGTTGTGTAGCATGATATACATGCTGTAAGGTCACTGTGGACTGGATGAGATGACGGGTAAGATGCTTAAACACACCTATGAGATGTTTCAGGTGAAAGTTGGATTAGGAGGATCATATTTGACTGCGCCTATGGGATGTTTAAGCACTTTTGGCAACTATATGATCTCTTCCAAGTCAACTATAGGATCCACGCCAACGTTGATACCCCTCTGCTGCAAGAGGACAGTAATCCCACGATGGAGACCTCGAATGAGACTGAGATTGATATTTATACCACTCAGGAATGGATTAGACTCAATAGGGTCAAAAAATTCAACTATAATAAGAGCATTGATGCAATGTTATGTGATGACAGGATGATAGATCCATCCATGCTGCCTGGCCAGCCTGGTGACAGCCGCTGTGACTTTCTGACTGAGAAGCCGATGCCCTCCAACTCCCAACTTCCAACTGTGGAATGGGGTCATGCATGTCATCTCCTCTTTCTCCCTAAAGCTTTGTTGTGCTCTGGGTGAGCACACTGTCAAACCACATTAGCCAGACGATTGTATCGCCAATGCACCACCTGACGATTGCCAAATGCAAACTCGGCTCAGTACCCTCTACAAATTCCGAGACATGAGAATCAGTGTATGCGACAGAACAACAAGTGCCAGCGCCACAAAGGTAGACGGCCTCTCGGTGAGATACCACTCACCATAAAATCGTTGCTTCCAGCCGTTGCATCCGCCTAGGTCATCACGGGACATTCTATTCTCCTGGGAAAATCAGTCCCTTTGGCACAACTTTCACTGGGATGACAATTTATAGGGGTCTGTACTTGGACTCTCTAGTGATTACTCATGACGGACGGCGGGTCCTTCATGCCCAAAGTTGCCAAGGACTTGCATGCTGGCATCACAATGAAATCAGTCTTCTGTTGCGACAACCTGGGGGAGGGGAGTAGCGCATCCCCTGCCTGAGAAGCAAGCTCAGGCTGCTGATGCTGATGTGCTGCGGGTCTTCAAGTGTCTCATGTCCAAGCTCGGAAGTGAAGGGCGGATGAAACATGTCCATGGTCATCCGAAAAAAGGTATTGCCCGTCGATCAAATCACGATTGAGGAGAAACTGACCTGCTTGGCAGATTGGCTTGCCTCTGACGCCCTTGTGGATGCAGTCACTATAGCGGAAATAGAAAGACTATCTGTCTACCATAGTATCACCGGTAATTTCTTAAGATCATATTCATATTCCTTGGTGAACACACTGGTGGAGTTGCCCAGGAATCAACGGACTGACGATGAGTTGATCACGATGATCAGCAACTACCTATTTGCACGAGGTGCCAAGTCCATGGTTTATATACTGCTCCCTACTTACTAATTACGACATCAAGCTGCTCGCTTATTTCGATGACCGTCTCGGGTAGGATTCCTTTGCGGAAGAGAGAATTTTTAAGCTGTGGCTGGAGGCATGTGCGGCGGTGATTGATAACCTTGGCCTTCAAACCACTTCAGATTCAGTATTCTGGGCACGTGGATTGATGTGGCAACTTTTGCAGTCCCCCCATACTCGTGGTTGTATAGTTAGGACTATTAGGAACATGCCGGTGGTGCATTACAAATAGGCCCGTCGGTATAGTGCGCATGTGCACGTGCGCACAAATAGTTCTACATTATCACTACTAGCTTTGTCTAAGTAAAATAGAGGTGACACCTGCGCCATCTTGTTAAAGATAGTAAAATTAACTAGAGAAAACTAAATGCGCGGCGCACCTGCACGTCGCGCACAAATGGTTCAAAAAATGCGCACTGTACCGACAGGCCTAATTTAGGCCTAATTGCAAATTAGACGGTGTTCTCACAGAAGTAAGCATGAGAATATAATGGAACAGGCGGAGGAGATGATTCACGTAGATCCAACGGAGTTGCTGTCAGAACCAGGACATCGCATTTGCTTGATGCTCACTTTGTGTTGGTGTAACTGATTATGTTCGTCAGCAGTCCCGGCTTTTTCTATCAAATTTCCACATCAGCCTTGTTACTTGTTACCCTATGTCAGGCTTGGATAAAAAATGATACCTACACATAATATGCAAACAAAGTACCATATTATGGTATCGTAAGGAGTCGTTGCTCTTCTGAAGATGCTAGGCTAGAAAAGAGGTATGATATCGTTTGCAGTTTTGCAAAACTTAAAATAGGAGGTTAGTACGCAGCGATAAAAATATCCAAATTTGTGTGCCCATAACCTATTGTGTGGAGACAAAAAGGGATACAAATCACCACCAACCAACGCCCCTACATAAAAACTTCAAAGAACAAATCTGCCGCGCGCCATGGTATCGTATTGCGTAGTGGTAGGTAGGTAATGTATCGTTTCGTAGGTAGGTGTGTTTGCTCGCTGGTACCATACACCCTCCTCTGCCTTCATCAACAAAGCGCCGCCAGATTGCAACTCTCTTCCCTGCTACATGATATATCATCTTCTCCATCTAGAACAGCAACCATGAGACGATCCAAAAGCAACCCAGCCAAATATGCACGTAATTACCGCAAAATCTCCCAACGTCACATGACCGGACATGATGGCGATGGCAGTGTCAGCAAAGAACAATACGAAGAAGCCGAGAGGAAACGTTTGGAATCCATTCTCAAACAGTCGGAACAGACTTGGAAGCGTGGTCTTGCCGAGAATGGCCATAACATTGAGAAGAAGAATCCGTCATCTGATGGTGGTGGCGGTGGCGGTGATGACGAAGCAGATGATGTTGTCGACAATCAAAAGGCAAACTCATCCAAAGGGAAGAATGACAATGATCAACAACACGATAATCAAGATGATATGCTATCCCTCCTATCCCCCGAACTACGCGCCCAATTCGCTGGCATGGGAGGCGACAACCTCCTGATCCTACCCTCCAAAAAGAAGAAGACCAATAAAAAGAAGGAACTGCCGCCATTAACACCTCAAGAGATCAAGGCAGCCAAATCCCTCTACAAGAATACACAACGCAAATTGACTCAATTGCAACAACGCAAGAATCAGAAGGAATTGAGGAGTGGATTGTACAAACAGTTGGAGGAGCATACGTTGGTGGGAGGAACAAAATCCAACGACGAGGAGGGTGCAACAAATAATACTTGTACAGATAATGGTACTTCAATGATTAATAACCAAGAGGCACGAACTTTGCTACTCAAATCATCCGAACTTGGTAAAAAGCTAACCAAGAAGGAAAGGTTGAAGCAACTACGTCGTAAGGAGGCATTGGGTATCAAATTGACTAAAGAAGAAATGGATGTATTGTATGTCAAGTATGATGCTCCGAGTGCAGAGTCTTTTATGGAGATGAATCCATCATCTGTAGTGGGGGCTGAAGCTGAAGCTGAAGGAGGCGGGGATAAGAAGAAAATTGTCAAGGGCGAAGAGGAGGGGCTAGCTGGCTCAAAGAAGAAGAAGAAAAAGAAGAAGAAGAAGCGCACAAAGCAGGATGAGACGGAACTAGCTGCGAAGAAGGCTAGGCTGGAGTCATCTGCTGCAGCAGAGACGAAGTCATCTACTGAGATGGATGTACAAGAGATGATTCCCACCGCCGAAGCGGATGTATCTGCGAAAATGGAATCCACAGAAACAAATGAGGACGAGGACACCAAGCCAAAACAAGACTACTCCTCAATGATGTTCGCAAGTCTAACCACCCTCAAATCCAAAACCGACACGCGCAATACCGTGCTCGCCGATGAAAAGGCAAAGAAGCGCCAGCAAGAGGAAGAGGAGGCTTCTAGATTGGAAGAAGAGGAACGTAAAAAACGCAAGGTCTACGTGCCTTCTGATCCCCCTACTGTTTCTACCATGATGCACCATATGCTCAATGATGTCAAACCGGAAGATGTGAGCAAACCCGCCACTGCAGCTGGAGGTAGTCTGAAAAAGAAGAAGCACACTATGGTAAAACAAGTAAATCGACCAGCCGACATTGAAGAATCACGATACGATCTACCAGTCTCGACAATGGAATACGAAATCATTGATGCTGTCCGTAACAATGATTGTACGATATTATGTGGCGAGACGGGGAGCGGTAAGAGTACACAAGTTCCACAGTTTTTGTACGAGGCTGGATTTAGCACGAGTGGTTGGTGGAAGAAGCAGAATGATTCTAATGGAGTAAACGGTACCAGTGATGGTAAGGGGGGCAATGATGATAAATCGAGTCAGCTGCTAATAGGCATAACCCAACCAAGAAGAGTCGCCGCCGTCTCCACCGCCAAACGAGTCTCCTACGAAATGGGACATGGCACCGGACAATCCATCCCACCCAACTCTCTAGTTTCCTACCAGACCCGATACGAAACCGCAGGTCTCGGTCCTTCCACCCAAATCAAATTCATGACGGATGGTATCCTACTCCAAGAGATCCAATCTGACTTATTGTTGAGAAAATATGGTTCCATTGTCATTGATGAGGCGCATGAACGTAATTTGAATACGGATGTATTGTTGGGATTGTTGAGTGTGGCTTTACCACTAAGGAGGAAGGCAGCGGAAGAGGGGACTTTACCCCCACTAAAGTTGGTGATTATGAGTGCCACGTTGAAGGTGGAAGATTTTACAGAGAATACAAGATTGTTTCCGAGTGAGAGTAAGAGGCCGGCGTTGGTGAAGGTTCCGGGACGGACGTTCCCGGTGAGTATTCATCATAGCAAGGTTACGGAGTTGGATGATTATGGTGAGTAGAGAAGTTGCATTTCCTACATCTGTTGAAATGGCTTTTTGGCACACCCTCATTCTCACGTGCTTTTCATCTCTCTCTACTCATTGTGCTTGAATCTTTCTCTCAGAAAAAGTGGCAATGGAAAAGACATGCAAAATCCATCGCAAGCTACCACCCGGTGGGGTACTCATTTTCCTTACGGGCAAACAGGAGATTGTGCGATGTGTCAATCGGTTGAAATCACGGTTGGAACCTCGACGTGGCGGAAAGAAGAAGGGTAGGGCTACGAATGACAGAAATGATAAGCAATCATTTGAAGAAAATGATGTGCACCAACAGTCAGATGGCAATGATGCACTCGCTGCCGATGGTGGCTTTCGCGATATGGACGACGATGAGGTCGATGGCGACCTGTTCCAAAGGAATAACGAAGAGGAGGAAGATGACTTTGACAACATAGATGATCACGAAGATGTGGATAATACCATAGTCGATAATGATGATGACGACAACCGTCCAACGAAGATTCGCATCCTACCGCTGTACTCTATGCTCTCGGTCGACGAACAAGCGAAAGTCTTTATGCCCGTTCCGGAGGATACACGTTTGATTGTTGTTGCCACGAACATTGCCGAGACTAGTATTACCATCCCTGTAAGTTGTTGAAATGTTTGTTTGTTGTTGCGTCTGTTTAATATGTGTGAATTTCATTTGGCAGCATCAGCCTTCTCCTTGCATCTCACCTTGTATAATTTACGTTGAAATATCAATATCCAACACAGGGAATATCCTACGTTGTAGATAGCGGACGACAAAAATGTCGTAACTATCACGCAGGAACCGGCGTTGCATCCTACGATATCATGTGGATAAGCAAGGCGGCGGCCGATCAACGTGCAGGTCGTGCGGGACGTACCGGTCCCGGACATTGTTATCGACTGTACTCCAGCAGCGTCTACTCGCGTTACTTGGATGCATTTGCTTTGCCAGAGGTGTTAACACGTCCGTTGGAAGATGTGGTATTGGCGATGAAGGCCATGAATGTAACGAACGTAACTTCGTTCCCGTTCCCTACTCCTCCTGAGCAGAGTCAGGTTAATGCGGCGGTACGATTACTTGCGAATTTGGGATGTGTGGACGTATCACGAGTTGAGGAACATGGAGGTGATGGAAAGATTACTCCGTTGGGATCGGCGGTTGCCAAGTTGCCGTTGGGTGTTCGATATGGTAAAATGCTCTTAGTGGCGGCACAGGCCAACGTGCTCGATTATGCCATTGCTCTGGTGGCAGTGCTCTCGGAAGCTACTCCGTTTGTTCACCACACGGAAGTAATCAATAAGGGCAACGATGACAAATCATCAGAATCAAATCAGCGAAAGAAGGAGCTTGCGGGTCTGGACGAGGTAGATCGGAATCAAGCTCAGCGAAGAGAAAAGGAACATAAACGGGACATGAAGTCGAAGTGGATGCACGATGGAGGCGATGTCATGGCAGCTATTAAGGCAGTGGGAGCCTACGCCTATGCCGGCCGTGGAGCTGGCGGGAGCTCAGAAAAGCTCGCGTGTCGCCAGTTCTGCGAGGAAAATGGTCTTCACCTGGTTGTCATGCAACGTATAGCCAAAATGAGGCTGCACCTGTGCAAGCTGGCAAAGACCCGTCTACCCCATGCAGGTGGCGTGGCGGCAGATACGGGCAAGTATATACCATCCATGCCCCCACCCAAGAGGATCCAGGAAGGTTTGTTACGACAGTCGATTGCCTCCGGCTTATTGGATAGCATTGCAAGGAGGGCTCCTCCGGGAGTACTGC
Organism: Thalassiosira hispida; assembly: GCA_036939495.1. Classification (NCBI taxonomy): domain Eukaryota; phylum Bacillariophyta; class Thalassiosirophyceae; order Thalassiosirales; family Thalassiosiraceae; genus Thalassiosira; species Thalassiosira hispida. The sequence goes on from JALLAU010000597.1 coordinate 12,113, forward strand.
CAACCGAATTCTCAGGAGTTCCTCGATCGGCATATATTTGTGGCGGAAACTCGAGGCTGAAGGAGCCACTTTTCATCGATAACAGCAGTACCGTGCACTCGAAACGACCAGAATGGGTGTGCTACGATTCTATCGTACGAAAGACGAAGAAGGATGGAACCACTGTTGCCACTATGCAAAGGGTCACTCCCATCGACCCCGATTGGCTAGCTTCGCTTTGTCATGGGAGCAACCTAATGACGCTTGGATCACCTCTCGCCACACCTATGCCTCGATATGTAAAGGAGAAGGATTCCATACAATGCGCAGTCGAGACCAAGTTTGGTGGACATGGCTGGGAGATACCACCATGTTATGTAGGCATGTATGAAACAATCCAGAGTGAGAGTAAGAGCAATCATAGGAAGCAAACGTCAGCCGTGATGGAAGATGATTCCTTCCGTTGGTTTGCACGATTTTTGTTGGAAGGGAAAGTGCTTTCGGAACTCTCTGGTCTATTGCCCATGCTCAATGACGAGCCAGCAATCATTACTCGACGCAAACCAACAAAGAAGGTTTTGCTATTAGTATCGGAATTGACTGATGCTGGCGTGGACAGTGCTGCGGCACTGCAAAAACATTGGGCTGAAAAGGATGATAAATTCTTGTTCAAGGCACTCAAGCCCTGGGTGGATAAAAATCGCGTGGAAGAGGTGAAGCAATTATGGATTGCTGCAGTAACAGCCAATGTAAAAGGGCGGAGATGTAATAGGTAGGATAGAAAGGTATTGCGCGTCAAGTAAAAAATGGTTGCTATTTGTTATGATAATTCAATGCCGGCTTTTTTAGGGAGCCGGAGGCGCTCGCAGAGAGTTCGCTAGAATTATTCACTAAGTAAAGGAAAATCCTTCTCTTCTGTTTTTTTTACTTTGCACCTAGTTCACTCAATATCAACAAGGTATTTACACGGGAAGAAGGCACCAGCCATGACTTCAGCTTGATGAAAGACTGTCCTCTTCCTCGTGACCATGTGCCTCCTCGAAAATATAATTTTGGGGGCGGTTAATTTGATTGATTCTGCTGACTTTTGAGATGGCTAGGACCAAGATTACGGCCGCGGCCGAGAAGGCGGCCAAGACAATAAGAGAAGACGAAGAAAAGAGAAGACGAGAAGAAGAAGAAGCTAATGCCGAAAAGGAGAAGCCAATGACGAGAAGGAGAAGTCAGATGACGAATCCTACAAGTCTGAGAATGACGGAGATAAATCTGATACGAACTCCACCGCTTCGGATCCAGCAGCGACCGGCAGCGGCAGGAAGTCACATTGGAGCAAGCTCCGCGACCAGGACGCCAAGGATATGGCTGACATGTTCGTCGACCTCGGATTCAGCAGGGCTGCTGCGGTATTTATGATGTTGAGAAGCTCGTCCGTCAGACAGGTAAGGAATTTGATAACTATGCCTACGTCTGCCGCAAGGACGGAAAACCTTGCAACCTGGAGGCCGTGAAGCTCATCAAGCTGGCATGCTATGGCTGCCGTGCCTTGGTGCGCATTAGCCGCACCATCTCGGCCGGCGAAATTGATGATGATTGGTGCCTCGCGTGGTACAACCAGCGCAAGAGGGAGGAAGCCCACGACAACACGATTGTCGACTCCAATTACCCCAAGTTTGACCCCAAGGATGCCCCTAAGGTGTTTGAGTTAATTCTTGCCCTTCTTGACAGGCTTAGTTGGGAATGTCCGCGACATGTCGCCGACGCCGACATATTTGCCAGGTTCCGAGCCGACAAGTCATTTTAGCAGACACGACATTCTCTGCCGACACAGGAATCCGTGTCGGGGACAGCCGACAAGCTA
>JALLAU010000598.1:0-13976 GCA_036939495.1 Thalassiosira hispida
CTAATGACATCGATCACAACTCACCTAGGATAGCGTGCCACTTTTTGACACTGGTATGCTTTTGGTGGGGCGGGATGCTGTGAAGGATTTCCCACGGGCGTTCAACGCGATGTGGCGGCAGATGTATCGTCATAGTAGTGGTGTCGGTGATCCACCCCAAGACTAGTTTGATAGTACTCCACGAGCAATTATGATAGCCTTGTTTGAATATGGTGATGTTGGCGGCCACTTAAAACACTGTCTCTGCCTGAGTTGATTCACCAACTTTTGTTCTCTGGGGCTACTGTCAGTATTGCTATTGTTGAACGAGCTCGTCATGCCGATGTGCCATGACACAACAAATCATTTCCATCCACGAGGCTTGGTTATCGAGATTTGACATCATGATTTCTATTTGTTGTTATATTGAAAGTATTGGAAATCGATCTTCAACCATCTATCACAGTGGCGGTGACAGATTCTCGCAAGTCCACCCGGTGTAAGCAACTTATCATACTATTAATCATGATTCCTAACAATAATTTACTTCCTTTCTCGTACACTGTTGAGGATATCATCAACATCTCTCGGGTACATCTCATCAATCCTCTTCTTTTCCGCACGGAAATAATATTCCATCCTCGAGCATTCCTCCAACGTCCTCATTCCCTCCATTTTCAATGATACCAACCTCTTGGGTGAATGAGATAATAATGCCTGTAATCCCATGGATAAATCATTGTAGCTCCGCGCTACATCTGGATGATCATTCCCCAATATACGACGTTGGGATTCCAATAGTGCATGTACGGAGGGTACGAATTTAGTAGCCATCAATTCAATAGATTGTTTCCCAGTTAAGGTTGAGCCACAATGGGATAGGAGTAGTTCGATGGAATCAAGATGTAAGCGATGACATCGGGATAGTAAAATGTGGAAGGGGTTTCCTAGGGTTGATCGAGACGCGGTGATTAGTTCTCCGATTGTCAATTCCAATGCGGCTGCTCGATCAAAGTGATTGTTTTCATCGCCGTCATCATCTGCAGTTGCTGTTGTAGTAGTTCTGCCATCATTATCCTTTGCTTGATCTTGAAGCTTGAAAATGGCTTGAAGCTCTACGAGCATATCTTCTAAATCATCTAATGAATTTTCAATGTTGAAAGTAGTAGCAGGCAAGTTGTCGCCATCACTTGCTTCTTCCCCGCCGTCAACACTTGCTTCGGGTCCTTCCCGAGTAGACAAAGGGAAATTACCATTCACCAATTCCGATTCATATACATGATTCCCCCTCTCATTATCATTGAACAAATGACCCGTTTGATTCAATGTCGTATCCAAAAACCGCTTGTACTCGTACTCATCACCAATATCAAATCGATGCTGATCCCATAATATCTTCCGTCTAGTGGCATGTGACACCTCACGTGGATTCTCGAGGTAGTGTAATGTCAATGCCTCCCCTTTTCTAACATATCTCGTGGTCCTAGCTTCTGAATAATATCCGCCTGCTCCTTGGACTGACGATGTCTTTTCTCCAGTAGGTCGGAACTTGATACAATTCGGATCTTCATTGTGATTAAACATGCTGAAATGCAAATACAATCCGGAATCAAATCCATTGTATCGCATTGTTAACAGTAGTCGATGGATGTCTCGTTCATTAAGGACCGATCCATCTGAGTTGGTAATGTCTCGTACTTTTGCGTAGGAAACGAGTGCCTTAACTTGTTGATCATCATTATGAGATGCATCATTCGATATCATGTCCACAATTTGAACCTTGTCCATTGGATCTACTCCTGTTGTTGAGGAGTTCGTTGTTCTATTATCATCCTCCTCTTGGAATACTATTTCCTCCACCTTATCCTTCCTAGGATGCAATTCCTCCATACACCGCACAATCTTCTTGGCATCCTCCATATCAAACAAATGTTGAATGGATTCCAACCCAAGTCGTTTCCCCATCTGCTGATCACTCCATCCTTTGACAAATGGTTCTTCAATTAATACACATGTTCCGGGGGACAAGTCTTGGGTGGCGATGTATCCCCTTCCCCCACCCTCGGATAGTAATGCGCTGGAGAGAGACATTGGTCCGAGGTAGAGTGGTGGAGATTGTGGCCATGGGAGGGATGACGTGCGTGACTTTTGATCTTGGTAGGATGAATGAAATGGTTTAGTGCTGTCGGCATTAGGACTACTTTTGATGGATGTGGTAGTCTGCGGCGAATAGGAGTGTTTCTTGTTTGCATTGTAAGCCTCCATCAAATGGCGAGCGCGATCCATGTTGGCTGAAGCTGAAGCAGCATCGCCGTCATCCTCCTCGGGTGGCGATTTCGTTTGTTGATGTTGATTGATAGCATCGCTTCCACTGTCATTATTGGAGTCATCGTCATCAGAGTTGCCAAAGCAGGCAAACGGATCTTCAGTTGCCATTGCCATTGCAGATGAAAGAGGAGTCAGGATGCGATGTGATATGTGATGTACAATATTGGGTATCGTACAATATCGTACCATACAAACAAGACCTGTCCGTGCAGTGGTATGAATGGGTGCGCGGTCTGGCCATCGAAAATAGCATGGTGGAATCTGCCGAACTAACCCCCCAGGGATATAGGTGTAAGTACCACAGAATTCCCATCTCGGCGAATAAATTGCGGGAAACATACTAATTTTTCACTAGTCGAACCGACACGGGGGGTGTAAGTACCTTTTTAAAAAGCTGATCTCCAGAGGGGGGGTATAAAATGAATATTGGAGGTTAGTTGGCAACACCTCTGGCTTCCCTCGCTCCCCACGCCATACAATAATTTCTCTCAATCTCATATTCATATCAAGAGCAAAGCCAAGGCCACCTACCTGATAGCACCCAGCGGCATATGCTCGCACATCTCTAGAGCTAAAGGGCGGCAATCTTTCTCCCAGAGCTGTGTTGTAAAAGAGAGGCAAAATATGACGACCAATATTGATGTTGCTGTCGATGCAAATGTCAACACGGAAACTGATGGCCAAAAAGTTGCCATAACATGGTTCCTCCGTAACGCATGCGCATCTAATGCTCAGCTTGCCGTGGTTTCTAACGTTTGTCGTCGCTGGCGACAATTTGCCGTGGGGGTTGTGGCTTCCGAGGCTGTTGCTTTGGCCGACGGCAAGAGGGAGCCATCAAAGATCTCATCGGCAGTTGAAGAAGGCAATGCAGTGGAACCGAACGAAGTCGACACAACATCAGCCAACAAACCCTCATTTTCATCTATTCGAAGACTTTTGATCACGGATATGGCACGAGAATTATTGGCAAGACAACATCAGGAACAAAATCAGAGTAATGGTAATGCAGCCACAACAACCACGTCAGCAACACAAAATGAGCATACCATGCACCTACATGACAATGCAGAAGGGAACTTTTGCCTAGCTTGGTTCGCACCATCAGGAATAAAAACAATATCAGTCTCTCTTGGTGATGATGTTGATGATGACGATGAAGGTATGAATGATCAAACAACAACAACGCAGAACCATCAGAATAGAAGAGGAAGGAAAGTCAACACTGGGAGGAGTGTGACATGTTGTACTGAATGGAGGGGGTATCGACATGCTACAGAAGTATTGATTCCTTTTGGTTTCTCTACCAATTTTATAAGGGTGAGTCTAATATGTATGATTTTGGATGTGTACTCGAATAACATTATTTTCCTTACCACTTTATCCATCCTGAAATGGCGTTTATCCCATCAATGACAAACAGAGAGTCTTCGATGCGTCAACAGAATTAGCGAGTGGCAATCCAGACTCTTATGATAAAAAATCCTCGTCTTCCACGCTATCACAATCTTCGTCTGCTCAGATCAAGTCTCAACCATCAAGCCATAAATACAATCCAACTCATGCAGTTCGTGGGGCAACTTTGGCCCGTCCAGAGGGATTCTGCCTCTGCATAGACAATGACTACATTGAGCACGCCAACACATCCAGTTTTCAAAAGCCTTGTCATGCTGCAAATCACTGTGTGCCATCCTGCATAGATGGATGGATGAACGACGGCCACGACAACCACTGGCCGTTGCAAAAGAACCTTGGCCTCTCCCCCATGCAGCGAAAAATGAAGCAACAGATTTTAGCAAAATCCCTGCTCCCGCGCATGGTCCTGAGTACACGTAGAAAGTACCCTCTCTTGCATCGGTTTGCAGAACAAGGTAATCATTTGAATTCGACTTATTTCTGATACCATTTCAAACTTCCAGCCAGTGCAGTTGGAACTATCCCGTGACCTGCAAATCTCACTATTATTTGATCTCGTCATACACACAAGATGCCGATGAAAATGAAAAGGCGGATCGACAGCCTCTGCCATGGGAGAAGCGGCAACGGGCGGTCCAATTCCTAAACTCTGACAGAAGTCAGGCAATCAAACTCATCACACCCGATTTTGAATGTGGACCGGTCAACGGGCCTGTAACAGTGTTCATAATTGCAATAACAACAGAAGATGGCTGTTTCTTCTCTGGGAGATCGTCCAGGTTTGAATTGGGGCATCTTTATCCGTTGTGTGCGCGCGACATGCAACATGACATGAGCCCCATATCTATTGCTACCGGGAAAAGGGATGTAGATGATGCAACTGATTGCGTATCATATGGCCGCCAATCAACTGGTGGGACCCATGATACCACTTCTGATGATGACAATGATAGTAGTGACTCTGAACGGTCCATGCACTGCCTGTGTAAATATGACTCTTGAGATCCTTTCAATCCCAAGGACCTTATTATCGATGATCCCAGTGAGGATTGTAGATGACTTGTATGAATTCAGTCTGAGTGTGGGCAAACTGAGTCGGTGGGGACCAACTTCAACTCTACTCATTTTACCACATTTTTTTAGAAAACTATGGCATCAAATAACACAATCAACACATACTACAGTGGAGTACCATGGCTTGTCTCGCCCTACTCGGCTTGTCTCACCCCTCCAGCAGTTGAGCCTTGCTTCGAGAGTTGTCTCACTACGCCCAATTCTACTATTAGAAGCTTTTTGAATTGTCCCACCACCAAACACAAGCCTAGGCCTGAAATGTCTCATCGAGGTGAAGTCATGGTACTCCACTGTAGTATGGCACTGTCTAAGCAAGCAATTGTATTTTTTGATTACAATAATCTGGTGGCTAGAACCATTTAACAGCAACCTGAGAACAACGGTGACCAAAATTGGGCAAGAACAAACACTATGGCACACACCAAAAATTTGACAAATCGTCTATTTGTTTGATTCCACTCTCATGCATCACCAGCGATTTTCAAGGCGGACGAAGTTCTACTAATACCTCGCGCGCCAAGCTCTTTAACAATTTCCATTTACAGTTTTCATCAATAATGATGATCTACTACTACTACTACTACTACTACCCACCCCACAATTCTCCAGCCCCATTTCCAGAGTATCATCATAGGATTTCTGCATATTTCTGGATCTTATCAGACAAAAGAAGCCATAGATGCAGAGGCAGTTTCACCACACCACCATGTTTCTCAATTTCATTGGAAAGCTTATAAACACGTCCCCAAATAACAGTATCGGGATGATGGCCTCCGCACTCATCAAATGAATTTTTCCACATTCTGTAAAGTGTACACTTGAGAAGGGAGATCTCTCTTGCTCGAGTCTTCGTACACATTAAATCCTGGACTTCTGCAAGCCAATAACCATCAACATCTTCCCATCCAGGTTGGCCAAAGAGATCATTCTTTCTGGCGTACTCGCCGAGAAAGATCTTGCAATCTTCTTTTGCTTCTTCCAGTGGTTGCCACTGTTCGTCTCCATCACTAAATCGACACAGCACTTCAGTATTTCCATCCGCAACAGTTCTGTGATTGGTAACCTCAAGAACTTCTTCTTCTCCAAGGTGATCCTTGATCCATTTGCAGAAACTCTCCGGAAGCTCACCATTCTCGAGCAGGCCTTTTGATGCTACATAACTCATCAGTGCCGGAGGAGGACCACCTTTGTGGCATTCACGAATATCCTGTATTGATTTCCACTGGCTCTCTCCAGATTCCCACCGACAGTTGAATTCAACCAAGGATGTCTTTTTCGCTCCCTTAGATCTACGACCAGCTTTATTTTTCGTTCCCGTTGATTTGTGTCCAGCTCCTTCTGGCGATCGGTGGCCAACCACTTCTGACATGACATCTTTCCCTTCAAAGATCGCTTCCCTTGTCATCCGCACCTGTGTTTTCATCCTTTTCCCTGTCTCTACTAGGTACATGTCTGGATTTTCTTGGAGCTTCTTAACCACTAAGGAATCATAACTATGGCCATCAATTTCATACTGAAATTCAATGCCAACAACATTATCTGAAAGAATTTGACCAAGGCTCTCATCATCAATGTGATCATCAACAGTTATCCCATCAAGTAAAGCATCATCCCAAATACAACCATAGGGGTCTCCATCAAGGTCTCCCTCATTAATTGTTGGTGGTAATGGATTTTCACCAAGTGGAAACACGACAGCCCCAAACCCTCGCGAGTCCAAGAATCGGAATGCTTTTTTCGACATGTTTCTCGAGGAAGCCACTTTTACAACTATGCCGTCCTTGCCTTCGGTACATGGATTCTATAACAAAATCGCATGGTGCTGAATAAGATATGAATCCGATTAGAAAGACATGTGACAGAGATATGCATAGAACTTACCCTAGTCAAAAATACTCTTGAGGGAAGCTTATCTCGCATTCCAGGAATGAAAACATGCCCTTCGGGAACAGACCCATGACACACTCCTACGAGGCAGGCGTGGTTATGTCTCTTATCATTTATGTCTACAAGAATCCACAATATGAGTTAGTTTTTTTTGGAGATTTGGCAGCCACGATCAATAATTGAAAAAAAACTCACATTGCTCGATGGTGTCATTCTCAACACCCTTGAGATGAAGAACTCGCTGAGTGTCTGTAGAAAGAGTTTTGAGATTTTGTTTTTGCTTCTCTGTTGGATCTTTCTCATTGTCATCGAGAAGTTTCCCCATGACACGGTGGTTGATCCATGGAAACTGTTGGATCACTACAAATGAGACATATTTGTGCAGTGGCTGAGTTTTACTTTTCTTGACTTTCACCATTGAAGTTGGTACTTGGATTTTATCAATCCCATCCTTGACATAGAGCATGCCTTTTGCAATGCAGAGAGTTGGTCCGATAATGCGGACCTGTATTGCAAAGGCTCTTTTCGGGCCTACGTACTTCTCTCCACCGAGAAGGTCTTCCAGGAGCCACTTTGGAATAAAGCCGCAACCCAAGTGCCCATTATCCTCAACGAGCTCGAACAAATTCTCATTTAGTCGGTGCATGCACCACGGGGTTTTACCCACTGGACTCCTACAGCATGGCGAGACTAGCAGGTCTAACCGTGAAACTGTCTTGTGGGTCCCTTTTTCATAAGTTAGAGATTCAAAATCTGCAATGGATGCTAGCGCTGACTTGAGATCAATTCGATCAAGACCTGGCCCTGAAACAGCTAAGTAGAAACTCTTATACTTGTCACCCACTGACAAATAAATAGGTGTACAATACGTTCAATCTCGTTTTTTGGTGGTGATAAAATAGAATGCACAATAACTTACTGTTATCTTCAGATGGTCCTTTGCCTTTCCTAGCTATAAACTTGTTGTAAAGGATTTCGTACTCATAACCGTCTTTCGAGAATGTAGCTGGCGGAAGGTCGCTTGACGCCTTCGTTTCCTTAACCCTCATGCGTGCGCCCCACACTTCCGCAAAGTAGTAAACAACATCATCTTCTCTCTCGACCGGGGGCGTGATACAATCTGATACCAAGCTTTTGGAAAAATCTAATGTGGGCCTTTTTTTCGTTTGGGGTGGGTCACCTCCACTAACATCAGAAAAACGGCTACAAGTGCTTTCATTGTCATGATCCTCTAGGCTATTACCAATTTGTCCATTAAAGAACTGCTTCTGTACCTCTTCGTTTTGAACCTCTTCGTCATCAGACGACGGAAGCAACTCTTCGTCATCGGAGAAATTAGGGATCTGATGATTGGAATTGAGAATCTGGTCTTCATCGTCAGACGATGCCAACAACTCGTCGTCGTCAGAATTGTAATTAGGATTCTGCTCTTTGAGATTAGACAACTGGCCTTCGTCATCAGACGATGGAAGTAACTCGTCATCATCGGAATTGTATTCAGGATTCTGCTCTTTGGAATTAGGAACCTGTTCGTCGTCATCAGAAGAGGGCAGCAACTCATCGTCGTCTGAATTATGGACCTCGTTATTGGAATTAAGAACCTGGTCTTCATCGTCAGACGAGGGCAACAGCTCGTCGTCGTCTGAGTTATGAATCAGGTCTTCATTCACGTTCTGGCTTGTCCCATTATCAATCTCTTCATTGACGTTCAGACTAGATTTTTCGTCTTCGTTTTTTTTTTCATTGCCGGTCATGGCACCTGCAGGATTGCTTGGACTGATTGTCCCTTCCTCCTCTACTGGTTCATCCTGCATACTAACCCTCGCTTCGTGTTTGTCTTGAACAGAACCAACTGCAGTGTCCAAGTTTTTGCCTTGACCACGAGAAGAAGAAATACTTTCATCTTCGTCACTGGAATCACCGAACAAATAGTTAGCCCCCTTACTGTTGCCTTTCTTGCTAACTAAAGCATCATCTACTTCTTCGGATCCCCCCTGCAGACCATCTGAGGTATTTGAGTTACTCTCGGTAACTTCATGACTGGGCTGAACAGAACTTGTAGCGGACTTGGTACAGTCTTCATTGGTTTGGTTCTTATCTTGATCAAAGATCTCTTTGCTGTTATCTTTGTTGGTGGCTGCGTCATCACTTGGATTGCTGTGCCCAGCCTCTTCTTCATCAGATTCCTCCTGCGGATCACCTGAGGCAGTTTGTGCAACTTCGTGATCATCCTGAACAGATTCTGTAGCCGGCTTGGCACAATTGTTCACGTCAACTTGAAAAGTTGGGCTCTCATTTCTTCTAGAGCTGCTGGCATGACTACCACCATCACTGGAGTTGGCATCGTCATCGGAGTTTTGCATCATTTGGCTATCATTGTCTCCCCCTGAACTCATGCCATCCCGTTCCTTGTTGTCGTCGCCAGAAGAAACGTGCTCTTCATCAACATCCATACCACTGTCCCCATCATCTCCAAGCTTCGTAGGACTACCACTGTCTTCCTTCAGGCCATCATTCTCTCTTTCAGACTCATCCTGCATTCCAATGGAAGCATCAGCGCATGATGGCGAGTTTCCCCCCTCCTCTCCGAAAGGTACATTATGATTCTTGATAGTAAATTGCGCGGACAATAAAATGAGACAATCCTTCTTCGTACAACGAGGGAGAGGTCGAAGTTCCATTAAACTCAAATCTTCTTCGTCCCCATCGTGATATTTGCATCGTCGATCTTTCCCCTTTTCTGTTTATTAACGAGAGTTATTGAATTGAGTAATGCATATAAAAATTGGTAATGCTGGTGGTGAGTCATTGCGATGAACACACTGCAAAACACACGAATGTCAACATTCAACACTTTAACTACTCACTAGCCACGGCTCCATCTACAATTTCAATAACTTCTCCATGAAAATACATGGCTTTTTTTTCTCCCTTGTCGTCATCACCAACAAAAAATATCTTGTGGAACTTGTATCCAATAGCACCAAATTGTATTCCATTGAACTTAGCTGAGGTCAAGGTGTCACTGCTGATACTGGTCGATGAAGCCTTCTTCTTCCTCCTTCTTCGAGGGGTGACAACCTTGGGGGTGGCATCATCTTCGGCCGACCTCTTTCTAGGGGTGGCTACTCTCTTGCGAAGAGATGTGGCATACTTGGAGAAATTTGCATAGCTGCCACTTTTTCTCCCATCATGTGGTGCGACACATGTCGGCGAGGGTGCATCATCATCATCATCGCTGTCGCTGAGCGTTAGGTCGACGCAGTTAGCGGCGGCAGCGGCAGCTGCTGGTACTGGTAGCGGTGGGGGCTTCTCTTCGTCGTTGCTCTCGCTACTCATTTTTTACTATGAAAAATATATTCATAGAAAACAAAGCAAACACGATGGCGATGGCAGAGAGTACATGAGCAACCTGCGGTATGGTGCGTTGGCGTTGGGGTGTTTGGCTCTATCAAATAATAATGCATCTTTGCGGTGCTAATTAACATTTGAACTTCGCTCACCTATTTGCAACTACTCTGAAACACAATACGGCAAAAGAGAAAGAAGTTAGATCAGCGATGAGTACCATAATCTCGTGAAATTGCAGCGCAATGATGTTTTGCAGCGTGGCTTCGATCTGCTTGATGTGTTGTGCAAGACAGATATCTTCAAATTTCTAATAGAGGGTTCCCGTAGGTCGATATCCCCCGATGACTTTAGCAATATTAGCTCACCTATCCACTTGCCCGCTGTTATTGCCATTGAAGTCTCGTCACAGCATGAGAAGAGACAGTATGGTTAGCTGATTTGTTCTGCAGTAATAATAATAATATGATATCTACCAGTACCAGATGCCAGATGTGTTCGATTCGTGAAGGTGAAGGCGCGGTTTCTTGAGGTTTCTTGCGCAGTTGAAGCCGGCGCTAGCTGTTCACGTGGTTTTGATGGCAAAGATACCGTTCGCTTGACGGGCATACCCCCCTCTCTTTCAAAAGTGAGGGTGATGCGTCTTATTTCTTATTCCTACCTGTTCCTAATGTATATCTGAACATTGATTTTGTGTCACTGAAAAGATACGCGGGCAAGATGGTTTCCCCCCAATCTGAACAGAGCAGGAGTGCCTTCATTGGTTTCAGGGCGCGCCATTTTGCCTAACCAACCAATTATTTTCCAGACCCAACAAAGCGGCATTTTTATTCCATTCTATTGTGGAAAGATAATCATAGTAAACGTCAACCTCAACCCTACTCTCTCATCTCAATAAATAGAGCAGATCATTACCTCGCGGTAACATAAATAACACGTTTCCTTTCCTCGGTTCTTTCAAACGTGTCTATTTTCTTGAGAACTCGAGGCCATTATTCATTATTATCGCAACGCTCGACATTCATTCATGTGAGTTTTGTGTTTTTGGCATGGTGCATGTTGCATGTATGGCCTATGGTGCAATGGTGATGCTATTGATTTGATGTGTATCGTATTGTCTCCGTAGGGACGCTTCAGTTTTCATATTTCTGAGTTTCAGTTGTATGACATTGAGATCCCATCTCTGTTTGTGAATGTTAAATATTGATTTCTAACGTTGCATTTTCCCTTGTCGTCTCTCTCGCTCTCTCTCTCTCTCCATATTTATAAGCCAGTTCTAAATCCATACAAAACCAACAAACATGGCTCGCTACTCACTCGCCGCGGCATTCCTCACCCTACTAGCTATCAACGCCGCCGCCCAAGCCCACGAAGGGGACGAGGCATGGGATTATATCCCCGCAACGATTCCCACCACTCTTTCCGATATGGCTGTCTCGGTACTCACCGTGGGAGGGAATACTAATAGCACTGATGCTATCTCCACGAAACGTATCATTCTTACTGGTGGATGTGATAGTCCTGATGGAAACGTGTTTGTTGATGTCGACGGGGTCAATGACTTCTTTTCGTGTTTTAGTTTGTCTCAAAAGGTACGTCCTATGTTATACTAGAAACATTCATGCTGAAGTTGATTTTTATTGGGGGACGTGAGAAAAAAACAGATACCTGACGTTTTTTTTGCTCCATATTCGAAGGCCTACGCCTTCGATCCGATCCGTCACAGCTCCTTCCAAGAATGGAACGGAGAATTCGAAACCCTCGCCGACATGCCCCAAAAACGTGCCCGACACGCCAGTGTCGTCGTGAACGGTAACGTCTGCGTGTTTGGCGGACGCGACGAAATGGATGGTTTAATCGCCGAAGTAGACTGTTACGATCCCACCGCCAACGAATGGTCGACTCCCTTCTCCCTTCCGGAAAAGTATCAATCGTCGGACTTTACGGCGTATGCCACTCCGGAGGATAGTAAAGTCTACCTCATTGGAGGATACGATCCCATGTACATTGCCCTTGATCGGGTTACCATTGTGGATATGACGGATATGGCCAATCCCACTTACGTGGAGGGGCCCACGCTTGGCGAGAAGCGGGGTGATATCGACGTGGCAGTCTTGAATGGTGAGGTTTACGTCTCGGGTGGGTTCACCGACGAGGATGGCTATGCAACTCCTAAGAACACTGTCGAGAAGTACAATTTAGCGACGAAAACGTGGACCGAAGTTGATGCTCTCAACAAAGAACGTGGCGATAAGCAGCTCGTAGCGTTGAATGGCAAGGTGTACGCCTTGGGTGGCGAAGCCAAAGTTGATACTGTAGGTGTGCCCGCGGATGAATTGCCTGAGCTAGGTGCACGTAGTGAGGTATTGGATTCCGTAGAGGTATTGGACCCCACACAAGATGTCCACGGTGGATTACCCGAATGGAGGAGCTTGGCTGGCATGCCTGGACAGCTCTTTCGCTTTGCCGCGTCGGAGTGGGAAGTGGAGGGCGAGGAGGATGGATACATCTTTGTGTTTGGGGGTCAGGGGGAATACGATAGCGACTGTAAATGTTTCAGGACTAGTGATAAGGTGATGGTGTTTGATGTCAGTCATGCCGAGGAGGGCGTGGAAACCAAATCTTCTGGCAACGTTGTAGGAGGTGCTGCATTATTTGTCCGTGCGTTCTCTACCGTTGCTGCAGGATTGCTTTGGTTTACTGCTTTGTAATCCCTTTTTCTGATGGCTTGTTTGTGTGGAGGAGATACACATAAATTTTGTGAAGTAGTTTTCGTAAAGGAATAATAGGTAGGGTGTTATGGTATTTGAACAAAAAAGAAGTATTTTGTTATCTTCATCCTAGAGCTCAACTTTTTGCTGACGCTCTTCTCCGTGATACTTAAGTATAAACAAGACTTGTATCTTGAATCGTACGCTCCATCTCTTGTACACCAGAACAATGTCATAGGTGGTTTTAGTGCTGTCCGTAGAGAGATTGCATCTCTTTTGAACTCGAAGATTCCTGTTGATGCAAAGAAAGTTGCTTGCCGAATGTAATGTATTTATCTTCGGTTGAAGCAGCAGTTGAAAGAGATCCGTGCCACAAAGAGATTGCGAAGTAAACTCGAAGAAGCAGAACTGACAGTATGAAACAGTTATCATGAAGGCCTTGAGAAGTTCCTGAATGCCATCTGCTCCTTGAGTGGCCAATGAAAACATGCGGTAGCGTTGGTCGGCATTGTTGTAGTTTCATTTTGATCACCATGCTGGTGCCGATGTATATGCCTCACAGAATAGATTCACTGCTAAACAGCGGCAAAAGACTTTACATGATAAGTAGGTGAATCTATCAGACAGACCGTTAGAGTCGCAGACGTTGACACCCCCCCCCCATACACTATTCCGACGTGGATTCTACGTAAATGTTGACGTCGGTGTTCGGATGCCCCTGTGGCTGACGGATGGAATAGTATAAAAAATGAGTTTCCCAAACATTCGGCGTAGGAATAAGTATGTCAATACATGTGCTCTCAACGGTAATTCTTCTCTTTATGTCGTGATATACATAGGAATCGATCAGTCTACAGAGTACGATTGAGTCTCACTCTTCTTTATGTCTTAATGATTCGGCTTATGTCCATTCGTGAAGTGATGGCGGGAACCAGATGTGTGATTGAATCTGATGGCGGGAACCAGATGTGTGATTGAATATGATTGAATCCTAGAGATCTTCATGTTTTAGGTAGACGCCATCTAACTAGGTAGGTAGGTAGGTAGATAGGTAGGTATGTACCGTATCTACCTATGAAATCCTAAAATGATCAATTTCTTAAAATGATCGATTTCTTAAAATGATCACCCCTACTCATGACTGCTCTTCGCTAATTTGAGTCACGGACAAAAATGAAACCATCATTTTTGTCCATTTAGCGAGAATGATAGCCTTATGGATCTGATCATTGATAA